>NW_020769979.1:0-14045 GCF_900518735.1 Pseudonaja textilis
TAGAATAGAATAGAATAGAATAGAATAGAATAGAATAGAATAGAATAGAATAGCAGAATTGAAAGGGACCTTGGAGGTCTTCTAGTCCAACCCTTTGCTTTTAGCAGGAAACTCTATACCATTTCAGACAAATGGTTGTCCAATCTCTTCTTAAAAACTTCCAGTGTTCAAGCATTTACAACTTCTGGTGGCAAGCTGTTCCACTGATTAATTGTTCTGTCAGGAAATTTCTCTTCAGTTCTAGGTTGCTTCTCTCCTTGATTAGTTTCCACACATTGCTTCTTGTCCTGCCTTCAAGTGCTTAGGAAAATAGGTTGACCCCTCTTCTTTGTGGCAGGCCTTCAAATATTGGAACACTGCTATCATATATTCTCTACTCCTCATGTCTCCTCTAGACTAGACATAGCCAATTCCAGCAACCGTTCTTCATATGTTTTAGCCTCCAGTCCCCTAATTATCTTGGTTGCTCTTCTCTGCACTCTTTCCAGAGTCTCAATGTCTTTTTTACATCGTGGCCACCAAAACTGGATGCCATATTCCAGATGTGGCCTTACCAAGGCATTAGAAAGTGGTATTAACCCTTCACATGATCTTGATTCTATTCCTCTGTTTATGCAGCCTAGAACTGTGTTGGCTTTTTTGGCAGCTGCAGCGCACGGCTGGCTCATATTTAAGTAATTGTCCCTGAGGACTCCAAGATCTCCCTCACAGTTACTGCTATTAAGCAAGGCACCACATATACTGTACCTGTGCATGCATGCAGATTACAGTTAGTCCCTGTCCTATGACCATAACTGAGCTCAAAATTTCCATTGCTAAGCAAAACAGTAGTTGACTTTTGTCCTTTTTTAGGATCTTTCCTGCCACAGTTATTAAGCGAATCACCGGCTGTTAAGGGAATCTGCCTTCCCCATTGACTATGCTTGTGAGAAGTCACAAAAGGGAATTATATAACCCCAGAGATACTGCATCATAAATACAGTACATGCTAGTTGCCAGGGATCTGAATTTTGATTTTGTGACCCGAGGGATGCCTCAACCAAGTCCTAAGGGTCATAAAGAAGTAACTTTTAGTTTGTCAGGGCCATTGTAACTTTAAAAGGTTGTAAGTTGAGAAATACCTGCATTTTATGTATTTATTGTGCCATGGAGTCAACGTTGATTCCTGGCAACTGTCTGGACCTGTCCCTAAAGTTTTCTTGGCAAGATTTTCGGAAGTAGATCTTCCTGGTCTAGCCTGAAGTCACCCAGCTGGCTGTGTGCCTAAGATGGAACTAGAACTTACAGTCTCCCGACATCTCTTCACAACTCACAAAATTAAGACATGTTCTGCATGGCCTGAAAACTTTCTAATTCAACCCCTTATGAGTTGTGTGCGTGCGTGCGTGCGTGTGTGTGTGTGTGTGTGTGTGTGTGTGTGTGTGAAAACCAGGAGGGGAGGGAATTTGAACTTTTGATTTATGGTTTTGATGATCAGACAGGCTAGATTACAAGAAGAAGACAAACATGTTGTAACATTAGAGAAAGAGATGAATTTATAATTGTAGTTGTAACTGCTGTAAAGAAGATCATAAGCGACTTCTTTTCTATTTTTGTTTTCCTTTGTTTTCCTTTGTTGCACTTTTAGCCTTGTCTCTGATGTCTTTTTGTTTTTTCCTTCCTTAACCTATATTTAGTTCATGTTAGTTTTCCACCTTCCTTTTCAAAACTTTTAATAAAAATTATGAGAAAAGTAAAGAAGGCAGGCAGGAAGGAAGGCAGGGAAGGAAGGAAGGAAAGAAGGAAAGGAAAAGAAATGAAAGAAGGAAAGGAAAGGAAAAGAAAGGAAAGAAAGAAAAAAAAGAAAGAAAGAGAAAGAGTTAAATCTTGCATTATTCCCCTTCTCATCCAGAAGCTTCTCTAGTACTTTAGAGGTTCTTGAGAAGGTAAATGTTTTCAAAAAATGAAAACACCAATAAAGTCCAGTTGCTTTTTGGAAAAACACCTTTGAGACAACCAGCACCTGAATGATCAAGAATCTCCATAGATATTTTTTATGGAATCTACTGTCTTCTTCCTTCCTTTCAAAGCACAGAAACAAGAAAACTGCTATCATTATTAATAACATAATGTAGCACAGAAAATCAAGAATTTTTTTTAAAATGCCAGTTTTCTACATTTGTCCCCTTTTTTATTGGTGATTGCGCTCTTTCCCTAAGACTTTCAGGAAAACTGAAGCTGGAATCACATGTCGTCCTATGTGTAATGACTTTGGTTTGGTTTGGGTTTGGCTGGTTATGCTGCTGTGGTCTATAAACCATGATTTATGTCTGGAGAAAAAAGCCAGAAAAGGAATGAAATGAGAAAAAAACCCCTCTTTAAATATTCTTTTGAAACAGTGACAGCTCTCAAATTGTGTTGCTGGAGATGAGATCTTAGTTCTTCTTTTTATCATTAAGCATCTTTTTTTTTTATCATTAAGCTCCTGCCTCTTAATTTTGTGAACTCTTATAGAGGAGTTCAAATAATAGTCAACAACAACACACTGAAAGAATATTGCATTTTCTGGATATAAAAGGCATGACGACCAATATGGCAACAAATATATATATATATATATCAGAAGCCTGATGATGGCAGATGAGATTCTGCCAAAACGTTGCTACAACTTTAAAAGCACAACTACAATGACGTGGGAAAATACCTGAACAAAGCTGAATACCACACATGTAAGTACCCGCGAAAACTTAAGAATATATATATGTAAAAGAAGCTAAGTGAAAACATAGAGGACATATCCATGTTCACTGGAATCCATAATAAAAGGAGTCTAGCTATGATGGGGTGGCAAACTATGGTCCCTTTAGGACCTGCAGACTTCAACTCCCAGAATTCCTGAACCAGATTTGAAATGGTATAGGGTTTCCTGCCTGAGCAGGAAGGTGGACTAGGAAGGTGTCTTCCAACTCTGTTATTCTGATGAATTCAGATTTTATCCATTCCAGTTGTCTCTGGTGCTATTCCGAATATTTTGTTACTCATCAAAGAAAACTTTCTTCTTGCCCATTTTCTCAAACTCTTCTTTCCATTTTCCTTTTTTTCCCCCTAATTCTTTCTCGTTCCACCTCTAGTCTCTTGCAAGGTCAATTATCCATCCATCTGTAAGTTCTAGTTCCACCAGAAGGCACCTGGTTTTGCACTGATGATGTTACCTAGTTTGGTAATGAAACATCTACAAGAAGACAACCAAGGAGAGCATCAAGGACCCCTCAGAAATAACAAAGCTCTGGCATCAACTTAGAACTAAGGAGACATTTCTTGACAGTGGAACAGCTTGTCTCCAGAAGTTATAAATGCCTCATCACAAGGTTTTTAAGAGGAAATTGGACAACCATTTGTCCGGAATGATATAGGGCCACATTCTTCAGCAAGAGGTTCGGCTAGAAGACCTCCAGGGTCCCTTCCAACTGTTTGGTTATTTGGTTAATTACAAAAAGAAGACCAACATGATAAAAGAAATGTTTCAGTCAGTGAACTTCCAACATCTCTTGCTTTAAAAAGCAAACTTTTTCCATTGTTGCAATATGATGTAAGTGGAAAAAAATATTGAATCTTCCTAAATGGCCATGCAAACTCCATCCTTGAGCCTCCTTTCCTCTTTTTGTAAATCACTCGCTCTCCCCTAGGGTTGGACTTAAGCGTAGTACACAACATTATCTGCTACAATGTCCTACCAGTCAATGACTACTTCAGCTTCAACCACAATGATACAAGAGCGCACAACAGATACCAGCTCAATGTAAACGGCTCCAAACTTGATTGCAGAAAGTACGACTTCGGCAACAAACTGGTCAATGCCTGGAACTCATTACCTGACTCTGTGGTTACATCCTTAACCCTCACTCCTTTAACCTCAAACTATCCACAATTGACCTCACCCCATTCCTAAGAGGTCTGTAAGGGGGCGTGCATAAGTGCACAGTTGTGCCTACCGTCCCTGTCCTACTGTCCCCATTTATTCATACCTATTTCCTGTATTCATATGTTTATACTTATACCTATTATCTTGTAAGCAATTGACAAATCAAATAGATAAAATAAAATAAAGAAGACTGTTGATAACAGAGCCTAAGCCTTGCTTAAAACACCACACCTAAAAATAAACGCATCTTTCAAATGCCGGAAGTCATTCACACAGATTGTACCTGGCTAAAGAAACCAACTGCACCCCATCTGGGAAAGGCGATCTAGCCAGAAATACGTATTGGGCCAAGCCACCCGTTTTCTTCCAGGCGCTTTAATTACCCTTCTTGCAGCATTGCTTTGTCTTCTCTTCAACTGCACTCCTGCTCTTTTCTCTTCAATCTTGTGAGTCATTGTGGCAGACATTTATGCACATCATATTTTGATGCTTAACATCAAATCTGATATCATGCTCAAGTTGATTTCATGACCTGACATGAAGAACCTGGCAAGGTGGTAATTGTTTCAGCGGTTGACAATAGCTTAATGCTTAATACATCCTGAGAGTTAAACAATGTACATTGCTGGAAATATCCCTGCCAAGTACAGAAATAGCTTCAGTTAACCCTCTAGCCGTATTTATTGTCAAGAACTTTTTTTTTTATGTTTCAAATGTGTCTCTAATGCTGGGCCGCCCTGAAGGTTTTTTTTTTTTTATAACCCTCCAGCAATCCATTTTTTACGCTGAAATAATACAGCTCTTTGGAAGAGAGAAGCTTAAAGAAACGCTGCTTTCATTGGAATACTTTTAATAGGGTAATGTTTCAGGAGTATAATTTCAGGAGTTTGAAATAAAAAACCGCCAATTTCAACACAGATTAAGTCAGAAAAAAAAATCTTTTAATCGACTCTAAAATATTTCTTTACCTGGGATGTATGGGTTTCCCTCCTTAAAAAACATGGTGTGGGCACTCTACTTAGTTTGCTTTTAAAAGCAATCTTTCAAATTCAGAAGGTTATCAATAAAACAGTTGAGACTTTCAAGAAGAGATTAAACTGCCATTTGTCAGAAATGGTGTAGGGTCTCTCGCTTGGGTGGGGGGTTGGACTAGATGACTTACAAGGTCCCTTCCAACTCTGATTATCTGTAAATCTGTAAAACTTAGGGATGATATTATTTGTTGGGTCCAAGGTATCCAAGAATAATCAATAAAGATAAAAGGTAAAGGTTCCTCTCGCACATACATGCTAGTCGTTTCCAGCTCTAGGGGGCAGTGCTCATCTCCATTACAAAGCTGAAGAGTCAGCACTGTCCGAAGACGTCTCCATGGTCATGTGGCCGGCATGACTAAACGTTGAAGGAGCACAGAGAGCTGTTACCTTCCCACCAAGTGGTCCCTATTTTTCTACTTGCATTTTTACGTGCTTTCGAACTACTAGGTTGGCAGAAGCGATTATGCAGCGCTAGGGATTTGAACCGCCAAACTGCCAACCCTTCTGATCGACAAGCTCAGCATCTTAACCACTGATATTTAAATATACCAAGAGGTATATTTAAATATCAGGTTTTGGAGACCATCTCTGAAAGATTATTATATGCACAATGATGAAAAGATCTCGTGGTTGAAGGAATTGTCACAACTTGCTGAGATGGCTCAGATGGCTTTTTTGTTTAAAGAACTACCTTTATTGATATTTATCAGTGACTGAAAATCCTTTAGGGACTTTCTGAATAAAAACAAAATGATTTCATGATTTATAGTTTTTATTCTTAGAGAGAATAGACTATAGAAAGAAGGAGAATATGATGTAAACTTAGAGAAAGTTGGTACGAACTGTATATATAGCTGCCAAAAAGCCACTTTGTATATTTTTTTCATATTTTCTTTTCTTTTTTTAATTTTCTTTTTTCTTTGACTCTTCCTTTCTTTTTTGTTTTTCCACACACTTTTCTTTTCTTGGAATAGTATTTATTATGTATGTAAAATATTTTAATAAAAACTATTTAAAAAAGAAATGCTCTCTGATCATGAGCAGTTTAAAGATGATAAAGTTTAATGATAGGTTTTGATTATATTTTTAATTGTTATTTTTATTTTGGCCCAGAGTCCATTGGGATTAGGGGTGAACAACCAAAGAGCAGTTAGTTGGGAGTTTGAAGATACTTCCCATCTATGAGAGAAACATAGGAGGGACAAGCAGTTAGCTAACTCAAGCTAGAAATATTTTTCGTCCAACAGTCACTTTTAACCAAGAAAGAGGTGGATTTCAATGGGTTTGCTTTCAAGTCAAATCCAATCACATATTTTGTCAGAAAAAATGATTTAAAGGGCTTTCAAATATTTCACTCTACTTCTTATCCCATGCTGCACTAAAAAGAAATAATTTATGTTTTTATAGCCGACGGGGCTATGAGCAAATTTATCACAATGTGCACAGAGAGATGTCATTTCAGTGATTACAATTCAAATAAATAACATACTGCTTTTCCCAAAATCAGGTACTGTACTAACCTGGTAGAAATTTCCTCTCGAGATTTACTGAAACAAGATGTACCTCATTTTAAATTAAATAACAAGATATTACAAATCATTCTCTGGTTGCTCTTTAGCCAGTGATGTCCCTGTCCTGCAAAGTGAAAGAGAGACACATATTTGTGCAACACCAAGATCTAACTCAGAAATGTATAGTTGAGGCCCTAGAGCCCAGAGTCCACACAAGCTACACGCAACAGGAGTTCCAAGATACGTTCAAACCAGTGGTGGGATTCAAATTTTTTTCACTACCAGTTCTGTCGGCGTGGCTTTGTGGGCGTGGCATAGTTTGGTGGCTGTGGCTTGGTGGGCGCGGCAGGGGAAGGATACTGTAAAATCTCCATTTCCTTCCCATCCCACTAACCTGCTTTCCAACTCTGTTCTCCTATACAGGGCAACAAAAGAAGACCCAGCCAATCAGCTGAGACTCGGGAGGTGGAGAATAGATGGAGGTGGGTCCAGTCAGAGGTGGGATTTGCCAGTTCTCCAAATTACTCAAAATTTCCGCTACCGGTTCTCAATAACTGGTCAGAACCTGCCGAATACTACCTCTGGTTCAAACAATCAAATATTGTTGCTTTGGAACCATGGTCTCAGTTCCTGCTGACCTGAATGACTATGCTTTTTGGTCAAGCTACAAAACGGGTTTGCAACTGCCTTCTTTTTAGGTCTCTCCCTTGTCTTCCCAGTCTACTTAAACCCTTGAATCCCCAGATGATGGCCCATGCAAGAACCAGCCACGTTTGAGCTTGCTTGGTCTCCTCAACCAGGTAACACAGAAATGTTAATGTGTACAACAGAAGAGAAGAGTTAAATATACAACCAGGGAATCATTGTCATGACTAGGTTTAAATCTGAAATCTCTCCAATTCTACCTTTTGTGTGTAGAAGTCCTAATGGAGTTGCTGGCATTTTATTTTATTAATGTTGTCAGTTTTTAATCTTTAAATGACAACCGATCTGATCTCAGAAGCTAATCTTGGCCTGCTATTGTTCAGATTGTTGAGATCAAAACACCTTGAGCCTTGGTGATCACACTTGGAATAGTGCATCCAGTTCTGGTTGTCATGATGTAAAAAAGATGTTGAGACTCTAGAAAGAGTGCAGAGAAGAGCAACAAAGAGGATTAGGGGACTGGAGGCTAAAATGTATGAAGAATGATTGCTGGAATTGGGTATGTCTAGTTTAATGAAAAGAAGGACCAGTGGTGGCATTCTACCAGTTCGGCCCAGTTTCCCCAAACTGGTAGCTCCGAGGATCATCTGTGAGCGAACTGGTTCACTCCAATGATCAGCTGCTGGGCCCCACCCACCACCAATGATCAGCTGCTGGGCCCCACCCACCCTAGCTCTATACTGACCTTTATTTCCTGGTTTTGAAGTTCAGCTGTTTCATGTGGCACAGCAGATTGCCACACGTCACCTGTTGAAGACTGTTCTGACCCAAACCTTGTTCCACGGAAACAAACATGAAACAGAGGCAACAGCAAAACCTTTTAATGATTCTTTACAAATTCCGTTCCTTTCCTGTTAAAAGGCTGTTTCAAACTAATTGTCTCTGATAAGAACGAGGCTTGCCAAGGTTGTGCAAGGCTGCCAAGAACATAGATAAAGTTGCCAAGAAATATTTCAAACACAAAGAGTCTCCAAACACCAACCAAGATATTCCGAACGTCCACAAGGCTTGAGTGCAAAAACTTCTTTGCTTCCTGCAAAGAACTCCAGTTTCTCAGCTGGCTTTTATCTCTTAATGGAGGGGCCATTACCTTGCAGCCTTACTCCTGAGTCGCCCGTGCTGCTGCAGTTGCTCTTTCCTTCGAGGAGCCCTGCACGCATGCACACTGGGCCCAGGCTCCTCAGGGACCTCTTCATTGCTGCTGCCAGCCTTCACAATCTCTGAAGGCAGCACTCCACTCCCTGATGGTCCTGGCCCCATCCCTGCATCACACGCAGGCCCCTCATCTGTCCTCACTCTCCGTGACCTCAGCCATCCACACCTGCTGCCGATGAACCACAACAAAGACACAAGGAGACTTCAGGATTGCATGAGAAGGTCCGTAGCAAACCCTCTGTACACGCAGTGCGCATGCATACATACAAAGCCACTCCCACAGAACTGGTAGTAAAAAAATTTGAAACCCATCACTGAGAGGGACTAGGAGGTGACATGACAGCAGAGTTTCAATATCTAAGGAGCTACCACGAAGATGGGGGAGTCAACCTATCCTCAAAGCACATGAAGGTAGGGCAAGAAGCAATAGGTGGAAAGTAATCAAAAGGAGAACCAATCTGAAAGTGAGAAGAAATTCCTTGATAGCTAGAACAATTAATCAAAGGAACGACTTATCTCCAGAAGTTGTGGATGCTCCAACATCGGATATTTTTAAGAAGAGATTGGACTACCATTTGTCTGAAATGGTATAGGGCTGTGATGGCGAACCTATGCCATGCATGCTGGAAGTGGCACGCAGAGCCATCACTGCGGGCACGTGAGCCATTATCTTAGCTCAGTTCCACTGTGCATGCACACATGCCTCCCGCCAGCCAGCTGATTTTCAGGTATCTATTGCACATGCATGGGGGTGGGTGGGTGCATGCACAGGGGAGCGGAGGGGGAGCACAGGGGGTTGCACATGCATTGCATGATGAGTGCAGGCATGCATGCATGCTCATGTGCGCATGTTCAGCATGCGAGGATAAAAAGGTTAGCCATCACTGGTATAGGGTTTCCTGAGCAGAGGGTTGGTCCCTTCCAACTCTCTGTTATTCTGTTATTGCGATCAAAGCAACCTTGACCCTTGGTGGAGAGGACAGGTTGTCTCTGTGATGCTGTAGCACTGGCATTTAATGCCTTGGAGAAGAGGGAACCATATATTCAGACAATGGTCAACATTGTGGTAAAAAAAAAAAATCAAGGCCACAATGATGCAATTGACACTTTGGTTGTTTTTTTATGGGTTGTGCATCATTGTTGCTGCCATCTTGTCTTTTTTTAAAATCACAACTTGCAGACACTACTAAGGCAGGGCCTTGTCCTGAGTCATATGTTTGAGATGGCAGTCATGTCAATTGACTAAATAAATTATATTAGCAGTGCTTTTTTCTTGAAAAGATTAGCTTCAACAGAACATAGGTGGTTGTTGTTTTTAAAGTGTGCGTGTCTCCTCATGGTTTCATATATTTACATTTATCATTTATTTGTCTTATTTTATATATGTACATATGATATGTTTAGTCTATTTATCACTGAAGAAAAATGCATAAATATAGTTGGAAGGGATCTTGGAGGTCTAGTCCAGGAGACCTTGTGCCATTACAGACATATGATTCTCCAGTCTCTTCTTAAAAGCCTCTAGTGATGGAGTGCCCACAACTTCCGAAGACTGTTCCACCATTTAATTGTTCCCACTGTTAGGAAATTTCTTTTTTTTTCTCAGTTGCTTCTTTCCTTGACTAGTTTCCATCCATTGTTTCTTTTCTTGCCATCTGGGACTTTGGAATATAGCTTGACTTCTTCTTCTTTGGAGCAACCTCTTTTAGATATTGGAACATTGCTACAGGGGTGGGATGTAAATACTTTTACTACCGGTTCTTGGGCGTGGCTAGGTGGGAGTGGCTAGATGGGTGTGGTCATGTGACTGGGTAAGCATGGCTTCTCTCATTTCTTTTGCAGCATCCCCCTCCCCCTGTTTTTTGTTTTGCCCTCCCGGGTCTCAGGGAAGCCTCCTGGGAGGCCATTTTAGCTCCCAGGAGGCTTCCCTGAGGCCCAGGAGGGAAAAAACGGGGCACGGGGGGGCTGCACAGCACACACACGCACACACACACACACACCATTTTTTGCCTCCTAGGTCTCAGGGAAGCCTCCTCGCTGAAGCAGTAAGACAGCGAGGGGGATCCTGGCACAGCTGATCATCAAAACAGCTGACCGTCAGGAGGAAAAAAAGAAAAAAATATACCCAGCCAAACAGTAGAATTTTTTACTACCGGTTCGGTCAAACCAGACCAAACCGGTAGAATACCACCACTGCATAGCTATCATATCACCCCTAGTCCTTTTTTTCCACTAGACTAGACATACCCAATTCCTGCAACCTTGTCTCTAAAGTCTTTCTCTCTCTTTTTTTAAATTAAATTTTATTTAGTTTTCAAAATTTAAAAACATAAAATAAAACTTTATTCATCATAATATCAACATCAAGACATCTTTTACATTTTCTTATCATTTTTCTATATACACATTTCTTTCTTTATACAATTTCAACTTAATATATAAATAAATATAGATAGATATGAATATAGATATAAGTATTTACATAGTTTCTTATTCTTTACCTAATTGTCATTTTGATTTCTTTTCATTGTTAAACCATTCATATCAGGCATCCCAGACATTATAATATATCGACTCTTAATTTCATTATTAGTCTGTCCATCTCTGCACAATCTAAACTTTTTTTTTTATAACAACATCCTCTGATGGTACATTTTTCTGCTTCCAAAATTGTGCATAGGAATTTTTCTCTTTCTTTTTTCTCTTTCTCTCTCACACACACTCTAGATGCCGTGATGGGAAAAATATTCTTTATACCTGTCAAAGAACATGTCCCCTAATAATGATTCTGCAAATTAACCTTGAGTTTAACTAAGAAGGTATTATCTAATTGAACCAGATTCTTACTGCAGTTTCCATACCCAAGGAAGTAAAATAGTGAAGTTTTTTTAAAATTACTCAGTAATTTGTTTTCCTCTTTGATGTTAAAAAGCATAAATTAGATATCAGCAGAGATCCTTTCATCACATTCCTGGATTCCTTCCGTCGAGTTGCAACTTGGCTTCCCAACATACATATTAAGATGGGAAGCTTTGTTTACTTAGGACAAGCCTGGACTTGTGTGGGGAAGCAATTAGGATGGGCGAGACTTTGGTGAACGAGCACATTTCCATACATTTCCTAGCCAGGACAACACTCGACTTGCCTCTCTTCTGTTTTTATTGCTTAGCGTCGGTTATTCTGCTGAAGACAACACAGGAAGATTCCAGAGCCTTTTGGGATGAAACTCACATCGTGTAAGATGGAAGACGGGTGGAAAACCACAACGAATGGCACATCAATTCCTTTTTCATGACTTTTATAACCTGAGCGCCTGCTTTGGGGAGAGGGCTGGAGGCCCCTTCCCACACATACCTAAATAACTCAAAAGGAGAGTTACCAAATTTCCCTTCCTCCTCCTCCCCCCCCCCAAAAAAAAAAAACAGGGAGGAAAATAAAAGGAGTGATTGATTTCCTTATCTTCTGCTGGTTATTAAAAATCAGCAACAATGAAGTTGTTTGGATTTTAAAAAGTTTTTGAATTGAAAAAAAAATGATACTGCTGTTTTTAATGGTGTTTTGGCTTGGCTTGCCTCATTTTATTTATGTATTTATTTTTTTGTCTGTCTGTCTGTTTGTTAAGGACCTATAGGCCAGACATGGAATAATGGATGGAAACTGAACAAGGAGAGATTTAGCCTGGAAATAAGGAGAAACTTTCTGACAGTGAGAACAATCAACCAATGGAACAGAAGTTGCCCTTGGAAATTGTGGGAGCA
Source organism: Pseudonaja textilis (assembly GCF_900518735.1). The sequence goes on from NW_020769979.1 coordinate 12,065, forward strand.
TCATCACTTGAGACTTTCAAGAAGAGATTGGACTGCCATTTGTCAGAAATGGTGTAGGGACTCCCGCTTGGGCGGCGGGTTGGACTACATGACCTACAAGGTCCCTTCCAACTCTGATTATCTGAACTTAAGCTTCAGAAAGAAATAAAATACAAAGGAACACAAAAAGAAGGGTTGGAAGGGGAGGCAAGCCAAGAGAGAAAGAAGTTAACAAGGGATTTTTTAAAAAGTATACAAGAAAGAAATACAAAAGGAGTGACTTTTGGCTTTCTTCAGGACAGATACAAATGTATAATAAAGCAAGTTCTTGCTTGAAGTTAAAACCAAAACTCCGATACATAATATAAAAACATCAACCGCACTGATGATGTTACCTACTTTGGTAATGAAACGTCTGCAAGAAAAGAACCAAGCTAAGAGAGCATGAAGGACCACGCCATTCAATTCTTAGCTCGATACTCTTCTTTTCCTGGAAGTTGAGCCAGGCCTTCTTGTTGGTTCAAAATATCTAGTTGCTGTGACTCAACCTCCAAACAATTCTACCTGGATGACCGAGAAGCTCCATTGATATATTCTATTGATAAAAAGGAGCCCTGGTGACACAGCAGTTGGAATGCAGTATTGCAGGCTGACTCTGCCCACAGCTAGGAGTTCAATCCTGAATGGGCTCAAGGATGACTCAGCCTTCCCTCTTTCTGACATCAGTAAAATGAGGACCCAGGTGGTTGTGGGGCAATATGGTGAGTCTGTAAACCAATTAGAGAGCCCAGGGGCGGGGGTTGCCGGGGGTTCGGGAGAGCCCCTAGCTAAGATTCTGCGCAGTCAAGAGAACACCCAAATCCCACTCCCGGCTGGCCCCGCCCACCCTTCCCCTCCCAGGAGTCCCCACGCACCTCATTTTGGATGCAGGTAAATGCAGGGTGCGCATGGAGGCTCAGGGAGGGTGAAAAACATTCGGGAAGGCCATAAACAGGCCCGTTTCCAGCTTCTAGAGAGCCTCTGGAGCCCAGGGAGGGCAACAACCACCACCCCCCCATGGTGCAGGAGGCCAACTAGGCCACGCCCACCACGGCCACGCCTACCCAGCAACTGCGCAGAGAACCCATTGCTAAAATTTTGTAAGCCCACCCCAGAGAGAGCCCCGTAGGGCTGTCAATATGTCTAAGTGCTATCACTATTGCTCCTGCTAACATAATATACAGGGAAAAGCATACAAGTTGGACAATCAAAATGCCACTACAACTATCAGAGAGCAAGACAGATAGAAGAAACCATAAAGCTTTGCACCCGATCTCTAGTCTAACTTGGGCAACTTAACAACAACCGCAAATGCAATTCCCAACCTGTGCTTCTGTACCCAAATGGATGAATATTCCACCACTTTTTTCTTCTTTTTTTCAGTATTCAGTTTGTAAAAAAAAAAAAGAGAGAGAGAGAGAGAGAAACTTCACAAAAGGAATAAAAGGTTGACTCACTTCACCTTTTAAAAGGCAACATAAGCTTTTAAACCTCCTAAATTCCTACAGGGAGCATTAAATATCTTAATGGCTTCAACCCTCTGATGAGTTGATGCTCTAGGAGCCCATTCTGGTAATTATTTAAACTTAAAAAGGTCGTCACCATTATTACCTGGATTGGACTAAAGTAAGCTAGAAAGGCTGCTCATCAGAGTTCAAAAGGGCAGAAGTTAAACCAGTAGGCAACATTTCAGTCCAAGAACAACTCTTAAAACTACTCAGGGAGAAGTTATCTTCTCAATAATCCACCCAGCCAGAGGTGGGTTATTTCCACCTTTCTTACAGCAAATACTTAAAAAAAATAGCATCCCAAAGCACCTGAAGGCAGGACAAGAAGCAATGGATGGAAACTGAAAAAAGAGAGAAGCAACCTAGGACTAAGGAGAAATTTCTTGACAGTTAGAACAATTAATCAATGGAACGACTTTTCTCCAGAAGCTGTGAATGCTCCAACACTGGAAGAA
>NW_020769979.1:20247-35832 GCF_900518735.1 Pseudonaja textilis
AGACTGCCCAAGTTGGTGTACAAGGTAAATCCTTTTTATGGATAACATTTCATGTAATCTGGGGTGATATAAAGTTGGCTATGGCTTGCTTCACTGTAGGCTGTGGAAAATTTATCTCTAGGTAGCAAACTCAGCCTGCTCTCTGCCAAAAGACTGGCAATAGGAAACACCTCCATCTTCGAGCATGTCTTTCCCATTATGGTTGCCGGATGCCGCTTGTGTGCCAAGCTGATTAAAACTCGGCAGGCCTTCCCCCCACCCCAAGTGCCAAACACAGAATTCCTTATGCAAGAAGTAAAAACAAATTCAGAATTCATTCCGCTGCTCTTTCATCTCCGATGAGTGATGATAAGGCCCACTTTTTTCAACACCGGGTATCCAATTACCTTGACTGAGATGCCTTTTTTCATCAGACGGCTAATGGCGCGGTGGTGACAGGATGTCCTTGTGTGTGTGTGTGTGTGTGTAGAAGACAGGCTGTTGAGCTTTCAGAGAAGCCACAATTGAATTTTGCCTCCCTAAAAATAACTTGAGATTCAGGCTATTTCAGAAACTGAAATTCGGCACTGTTGGGAGAACTTGTTCTTCGTCTGTATCCTCTTTGTGAAAGTCATAGATATTCTACAGTTCTTGGTGCTCAGACAGAAGGCAAGGGTGGGCTACCTGCCTAAAACTCAGCTCTAGGAACTTTTATTTCATCCTACATTCACCTTCAAAAACATGTACTATCTGAAAGTGCCTGCCCAACTTACCACTTTCCTTCAGCCTGGGTAACAACCTACCAAAGGTTGAGTAAATCCTCTGAGTTCGTTCCATGCCCAGTCTAATAGGCCAAGCAGAGAAGTTGAGTGTGAGGAACAACACACATCTTGGACTCAACTCACTGGCTAAGTAGTGTAGTCTTGAAATTAGTGGAATTAACTTGAATCCCATTTGCTTTAGAGCGGGCGTGTCAAACTCGATGTCCTTGAGGGCCGCATCAGGGTTGTGTTTGACCTCTGGGGGACTGGGGTATGTGTGGCCAGGGTGGGTTAGTAACACGGTGGTTGAGTGAATTTGGCTTCCCCGTTGACTTTGCATATTAGAAAGTTGCACAAGGTGATCCCATGATCCCGGAACACTATAACCATCATCAATACATGTCAGTTGCCAAGCATCTGCACGAGGATACTGTAACAGTTGTAAGTGGGGGAAATGGTCATAAATCACCCCTTTTCAGTGTCTTTGTCCCTTCAAATGGTCACTAAATGAATGTAAGTCAAGGGCTACCTCTGGATTTTGTTGCCCCGTCTCCCCATGGTCATCTTTGTTACAAACATTGCAGTGGTGGGATTCTACCAGTTTCTCTACGGTTTGGTGATTGCGCACTTCATGCCTGTGTAGCTTTCCAAACATCAGCTGAGGCTTTGCCGCACCGATCAGCTGAGAGGATAAAGAACAGAAAAGCGCAGGGGCGAGTGGGAGGGCCAATCCTGAGCTTTTCTCTTCTTCTTCCTCTCAGCTGATCGTTCGAGCTTTTTTCTTTTTTTTTTTAACTACCAGCCAAACCATGCTGAACCAGTAGCATTTCACCACTGAAACATTGCAAGCCACAGCAGTGGCCTATTTTTCCTTCATTTCCTCATGAATCCTATATTTTTTTTAAATAAGCTTTATTCAGTTTTTCCAACAATTTAAAAACATAAACAATTGCAACAATGTTGAAGACATCATTAACATTTCTTAACCATATTCCTATATTTAATTTTCTATTGTATTACAATTATTACATATTGATTTTTCTATTAATTCCTTACTCCTTGATTATATCATGTATAATACATTTTCTGTTAATTCGACGTTCAGTACATAAAGCTTCATATTTTTTAATTAGTTACCTTATTACTTTTCTTTCTGTTGTTAAACCATATATACCAGGCGTCCCAGACTGAATAATATAACAATTCCTCTCTATCCTTTAAATCTAAATCCTATATTTTCACTGTCATGAAGGGGCATTTATTTCCTCCTTTTCCTTTGACAGTCAGCTAAGTACAGTTCTCGCTTAAATAGAGGATGTGGTGTTAGGACCTTCCCCTTTCATTTCCTTCCTGAACTCCACCACCAAATTCCTACTTGCGTTCTCACTGGTCTTCCTTTCCGGAAATGACCACTTTATGAGTCCTGCAGAATGCCTGAAGCCACCTCAGCTTGCTCAGCAGGAAGCAATCAATGACTTAAGACAGCCTTGTTGGTCATCCATTCTTCTCCTGACCCATTGTTTCCAATACTGAGTGACCAGCCTTGACTGATTAAAGGCTGGTTCCCAAATGTTATCCAGCCTCATAAAAAAAGGAATTGTATGATTAATGGGATTCCATGGAAGGGGCGTGCAAAATGCTTAAATAACTCAAATATTTCATACTAGCAATTAATTTGATCTGTAAATAAAAACACTGTGATCTTAAAAAAAAAAAAAAGAGTTTTCCTCCAGCTGCGAGTTCGGTGCTGCATTTAGGGAAGAGATCATGCTCTTTTGCAAGACAATGAAACAGTGAGTTATGTCTATCATAGTGTGAGCTACCTTGCCTGTCAACTCTGACTTGTTTGTTCAGGCTTGCGGTTTGAGCTTGCCTGCTTTAAGACAGGCCCTTACTTTGTATTAATTTGGACCACGGTTGCTTTCAACACTGATACAGATCACTGTGCATAATTGATAACCAGCTTATGCTCCAAGAATAACAAACAGTTTATCGTCCATCGGTAGTTCTTCACTCCCGGTGAATGTCACTTCTTGACCCACATCCCAGAAATACCATTTTAAAATTATGCAAAAGAAAATATTTTCTTCCAAACAATTCACAGTGGAGAGATACATAATAGATACACCATTTTCTGCAAGCCGCTTTTTCCGGCCCACTTAAACCATCTCAAATATGAAATGGACTGCCTTACTAGTCTCTCGGGTATCCAAAATACTCTATGATATGCAGGAGAGATTGTCTCAAGGGTGAGATGCTGTCTTCCAGATGTCTCTCTCTCTCTCTCTCCTCAAAAACAGCCTTGCACATCAAGCAAGGAATTCTGATTTTAAATAGATAGCTGGATAGGTTGATATATATAATGCAATTCAGAATTCTTTCGTGGTTTGACACATACATCTTCATATACAAAAGTAACTCTGTACGTAGGATACTTGCTTGTAAGGCATTTCTTAAAAGAGTCACAGATTAACAGAGTTGGAAGCGACCTTGTAGATCATCTAGTCCAACCCACTGCCAAGCAGGAGACCTACACCATTTTTGACAGGTGGCAGTCCAGTCTCTTCTTGAAAGCCTCAACTGATGAAGCTCCCACAATTTCTGAAGGCAACTTCTGTTCAATTGGTTGATTGTTCTCACTGTTAAAAAAAACCCCTCCTTATTTCTATGTTGAATCTCTCCTTGATCAGTTTCCATCCATTATTCTTTGTCTGGCCTTCAGGTGCTTTGTTAAATAGATTGACCCCTTCCTCCTCTCTGTGGCATCCCCTCAAATATTGGAAGACTGCTATTATGTCTCCCCTGGACCTTCTCTTCCCTAGACTAGTCAAGCCCAGTTCCTGTAACCATTCTTTATATGTTTTAGTATCCAGTCCCTTAATTATCCTGGTTGCTCTTCTCTGCACTCTTTCTAGAGCATCAACGTCTTTTTTTATGGTGTGATGACCAAAATTGGATGCAGTATTCTAGGTGTGGTCTTACTGGTGCTTTATAGAGTGGTATTAGTACCTCATTTGATCTTGATTGTATCCCTCCGTTAATGCAATTTAGGATAGTATTGGCTTTTTTGGCTTTTTTTTCAGATCTCAAAGCAGCTTAGTGTAGGAACAGCATGGGGGTCTTCAGCAACACAATGCTGGCCTTCTGGATATAGCTATTTTTTCAATCTTCATGCAAGTAACATTAATAGAGATGTTTGTTAATTTGTGTGTTTCAATGGGCATCATCAGAGAGTAGCCAATTCTGTTGTAGCACCAGCCTCAACACCACACTCTCAATTCCAACTGGCCAATTCAGATGGTATTTTGTAAAGCCTTTAATATGTAGCTGTTTTCCCAGGCATGGGAGTCAGGAACTGAATTGGGTCTGTGTCATGTCCCTGGTGGAGACTGACTCTGAGAGAGAGGAGGAACAGCCAACAGGAAGTGGAAGTGTGGCTCCAGAGGTTTTGGAGGAGGCTGGGGAAGGGCGGAGGCTGGCTGGGCAGTCAGAGGAGGACCCAGGCCCATCCCCTCTCCATCCTGGGGCACACAGGGAGGAGAGGATAAGGGAGAGATGTAGTCTACAGGGGAGGAGAGGGCCTTGATCATCTTCATGAGCTGCAGCTATGACAACTACATAAGAGGATGGGCTTGCATACTGGTGAGTGCTGGAAACAAAGCATGGAAGTATCTCTAGTTTATTGTTCCTCTCTGAGTTTGGTGTCCTTCCCAGTGTGTGTTCTGTTATCTGTGGATGTCTTCCAGCCCTTATCTTGCCTGGTTTGTGTTATTTTTACTCTTTATAATTTAAACGGCATTTCCTCCTTCTTGTAACTGCTTGTGTGGGAGTTTTTTGTCTCCAGTCAAGGATATTTGGAGCTTGGAAGCAAAGTGAAGGAATAAAAGGGGCTTCACCTGTTTTTTGTGACTGTGTTTATTTTGTATCCCGCCCTGGGTCATCATAGTCTGTGAGGTGGAAGCATAGAACCCTGGTGGTGTGGTGGTTAAAATGCAGTATTGCAGGCTAATTCTGCCAACTGCCAGCAGTTCGATTCTCATCAGCTCTGACAGGATAGTGGGTAATGGCAGGATCTTCTTCAGAGCTGAAGAAGCTTCTTGGATGAGAAGCAAAACGTCTCCAAAAGAAAAAGCAAGAAAATCCAGTTGCCTCCTGAAAAAGCCCCATTGGGACATCCATGACCTGGATGGCTGAGAATCTCCACAGACTTTTAGCCCTGTTAGTTGCAATTCCAAAGAGAATTATTCAAACCTAGTTATCAAAGTTGTTTGCATGTTATGTGCACAAACAGTGTTTTTCGTGTCAGAACATGTAGTATTTAATGCAAAGGAATAAAGGGTCACCTTTAAAAGACAATTCAGTAAGATTTTTTCTTTTTCTTGCTGGAGAGCAATAGCCTAACATTTTATAGAAATTGTAAATAAGAGACAGCCAGATTCACTGTTTTTCCTCATTCATTATTTTCCAGTATCCAGTCTCTTCCCTTAGCTGAAATCTGGCACACGATTCACTGTGCTTATCATAAGTCACCCTTATACAGCTTTATGTTACGTAAATATTATCAAGTCGTACATTAATAAAAAATAAATCAAAACAGACATGAGGCTGGAAGGTAGCTAAGCAACACCCCAGAAAATGATTTATTGGATTCAGCAGGATTAAATTTTGAGGAAGGCAGCAAAGGAAATGGTTTGGATGCCTCTTTGGGAACATAAATTCCAGTGGCTTTTGTTGTTGCACAATCCCTGATAACACTTCCCCAGTTAGAGTTCTATCCTCAGTACCAGTAGTCCTCGGCTTATGACCACAAGCGAGCCCAAAATTTCTGTTGCTCAGTGAAACACTTCTTAAGCGAGTGTGCCCCATTTTACGACCTTTCTTGCTACCGCTGTTAAGTGGGTGGCTGTAGTTTGTTAAATTTGTAACCCGGTTGTTAAGCGAATCCAGCTTCCCCATTGACTTTGCTTGTCGGAAGGTCACCAGGACACTGCGAACATCGTAAATACGAACCAGTTGCCAAGCGTTTCAATTTTCATCAGGTGCCCACGGGGATGCGACAATGGTCGTAAGTGTGACGAACACTCCCAAGTCACTTTTTTCAGTGCTGTTGTAAGAGGGCGGGCTTCAAAAATTTTAGCAAAGGGTTCTCTTCCAGGTGTCTGGGTGGTCGTGGCTTAGTTGGCCTCCTGCACCATGGTGGAGGGGGGCATTTTTGCTCTCCCTGGGCTCCGGAGGCTTTCCTTGAGCCTCCAGGAGGGTGAAAACAGGCTCCCCGGGCTCCAGAGGCCCTCTGGAAGCTGGAAACGGGCCACTTCCGGCCTTCTTGAACTTCCGGGAGGCCCGTTTTTCACCATCCCTGAGCCTCCGTGTGTGCCCTGCACTTACCTGCATGCAAAACAGGCCGTGTGGGGACTCCTCGGAGGGGTGGAGTGGGAGGGGTGGGGCCAGCCAGGAGTGGGATTTGTGGGGTTCTCTGAATTGCACAGATTCTTAGCTAGGGGCTCTTCCCGAACCCCTGCGAACCTCCAGCAGCCCACCCCTGCATTGTAACTTTGAATGGTCACTAAATCTAAGGTTGCATGTCAAGGACTATCTGTATCTCTTCCTCCTCCTATTTTCCAAGGTTGTTGTGAGGTGAGTTGGGCTGAGAGAAAATGACTGGCCCAGGGTCACCCAACTGGCTTTCATGGCTAAGGTGGCAATAATAATATCACTTAAACTTATATACTACTTCACCGTGCTTTACAGCCTCTCTAAGCGGTTTACAGAGTCAGCCTCTTGCCCCCAGTAACCTGGGTCATCATTTGACAGACCTCGGAAAGAAGGAAGGATGAAACAACCTTGAACCTGGTGAGACTTGAACTGCCAAATTGTAGTCAGCCAGCAGAAGTAGCCTGCAGTACTGCACTCTAACCACTGTGCCACCGCAGCTCATATTCCAAAGGTAGAATTTGAACTCACGCTCTCTCAATTTCTCATAAAGTGCTTGAGTTTTTTTTACTACTCAGCATCTTCTCCAGCTGAGAAAAAGACCTTGCAACATGAGCCACGAAACTCAACATGTGATGACCCGACGCATGGCACAAAAGCAACAAAGTCACAAAAGTAGGTACGAAGTCCCTTTAATTCCTCCAACTTGGACCCAATGTCCAGTTATCATTATCTGGAGAAAGAACTCTCCCAAGAACAGTCTTTAAAGGGAAGAAATTCAGTCCAAACTTAAAGTACATCTAAATTATAAATAAAAACCAACACAAACCACACTGCAGCAATTAATGAGAAAGGGCAGGATAAGGAATTGCAGACTTCAAAAGATAACAAAACACACACAGTTGGGCGAATGCCAGAACCCAGATAAAACGTGACAAACCAAAATAATTCATGCTTTGCTTCCAGCAAGGTGCTGTGTGCAAACGCCCTTTTTAAATCCTGTTTTCCCAGCTGCAGCTAATGAAGGGAATCAGGGCCCTTTTCTCCCCCATAAGCCATGCAACTCACGTTGTTCCCTTCTCTATTCCTCTCTGCATGCCCTAGGATGAAGAGTGGGTGGGCCTGGGTCTTCCTCTGAATGCCCAGCCGGACTGTGCCCTTCCCCAGTTTTTTCCACAGCCACTGGAGCCACACTCCCACTCCCTGTCAGCTGCTCAACCTCCCCCTCAGAATCAGATTCCAACAGGGGCATGACACAACAAATCTAGATCAAAAATATTCTCAGAAGCAAAGCCTTCTGCTGTTTTACAATGGGGTTCTCTAATCACTCACCTCAAGCACCCTGAATTTGAAAAGGATCCGGTGTCCTATTGCTGGGATCACACTTTATAAATGCCTGCTTTGAAAAACCAGATTGATTCACCTCCTTGAACCAAGGTCACTGGAGAATCTGCCCTCAGAATCGAGTTTTTGACATCCTGGAGAAGCAAGGATTCCACTAGCATCCAATTTTGGCTGCCTTTTTAACTAGCATGTCACCGACAATTAGAATTAAAGTATACTGTTTCCTCTGAGAACGTCAGTCAAGACAGGATTAAAATAAACACCCATTTTAAATTCAGGAGGGCAAAAGCAAAATTAGAATGAGGACTGGAAGAAAAGTAAAAACAAATAAGTCGCTCGGATTTCCATATGGGTGGATCGTGGCCAAAGGCACCTTATTCCCTTCTCTGAAGGAAAAATGATAATCACTTCTAAAAGCAAATAAATATCTTGGTGAAAATCAAGCTTAGGCATGCAAACAATGACCTGAACAAAGACTTTCTGGAAAAGTACGGCGTAACCGACTCTTGAATAAAGCCGGATGTTATTAACATACTAAATATACTGAGGTAATGTCAGAAAGGAGAGAAATAATTAAGAATTCGACACCATGGATTAAAAAATAACGAATGAGTACTAAGTAATAAGATAGTGTTCCAATATTTAAGGGGCTGCTACAAATAAGAGGGGGGGTCCAGCTATTCTCCAAAGCACCCGAGGGCAGGACAAGAAGCAACGGGTGGAATCTAATCAAGGAGAGAAGCAACTTAGAACTAAGGAGAAAAGAAATTTCCTGACAGTTGGAACAATTAATCAGTGGAACAACTTGCCTCCAGAAGTTGTGAATGTTCCAACACTGGAAGTTTTTAAGAAGAGATTGGACACCCATTTGTCTGAAATAGCATAGGGTTTCCTGCCTAAGCAAAAGGTTGGACTAGAAGACCTCCAAGTTCCCTTCCAATTCTGTTATTCTGTTAAGTAAATGTTATAGTTTGATTGAACACATCCAACCTTCTACAGAAGTCTCTAATTTCTTCATGCTCTAGTGTAATTTCTGGTATAATCTTCAAGAACAGGGGTCTTCAAACTGGGCCACTTTAAGACTTGTGAACTTCAACTCCCAGAATTCCTCCTCCAGTCATGTTAGTTCAGGAATTCTGGGAGTTGAAGTCCACAAGTCTTAAACTTGCTAAGTTTGAAGACCTTTGGTGTAGTCAGCCAAAGATAGGGTTTAGAACAGGGGTCTTCAAACTTAACAGCTTTAGGACTTGTGGACTTCAACTCCCAGAATTCCTCCTCCAGTCATGTTAGCTCAGGCATTCTGGGAGCTGAAGTCCACAAGTCTTAAAGCTGTCAAGTTTGAAGGCCCTTGCTCCAAAACTAATTCTTGCAATAAAAATGAAGCTATTCAATAAATGTATCTTCACCCTGCAACATACAGAATAACAAGAGTTGGAAGAGACCTTGAAGGTCTTCTAGTCCAACCTCCTGCTCAAGCAAGAAACCCTATTTTCAGATAAGTGATTGTCCGAAATACTCTTCAGAAATACATAAATACTCAATTGACAATCACAATATAACATTACTCTGACATCTTTGAAACTGGGGGAAAGAAACTATAAACTAACAATGTCAACTGCATACAAAGAAAATTTGTATAAGATGTTTTATAGATGGCATTTTGCATCGGCAAGACTGGCAAGGATGTTTAAAGATAAATGTTGGAAATGCCATCAAGACACCTGGACCATATTATCATGCTAGAAGCTAAAAGATATTGGACAAAAATACATATGTGGTTGGAAAAGATAATACAGCAATATATGGATTGAAAACCTGAAATATTTCTGTTGGGGATTATACCTGAAACTTATAGTAAAGAGAATGTATATTTAATTATTTATGTATTAACTGCAGTTAGAATTGTATTTGCAAAAAAATTGGAAAAGTGAAGAGATTCCAACTGAAGAGAAGGTGATTAGGAAAATATGAGAATGTGCAGAAATGAATAGGCTAAAACTAACAATTAAGGAGAAGGAACAAACTGAACCTTATATGATGTGGGAATTATTTTATCAATGGCTGGAGAATAAATATGGAAGCTAGAAATTAAAGATGACTAGCAAAAAATAGTAAACATGGGAAAAGGATTAAAAATGTTAAGATCAGGAATGTTATAAGAATTAGATATATTATGTATATTAGTATTAAGTAAGAATAAATATTAATACCAATCAATGAAAATGTAGAAACTGTAATTGTTATTGCACAATATATTTGTACCAGACGACACACTTATTTAAATGTTAAGATGGTTTGTTTGCATAAAATAAAAGAAAATAAATTACAAAAGAAAAAGAAAAGAAACTGGGGGAAAGGTAAGGGATCTTTCTTTATCATGTCTTCAGCTGCATGGACAAGAGAGAAGATGAGACACTTATTCATAGCAGCTTCTTCCAAAACATGAAAAGCTAGATTTAGAACTTTAGAGACTGTGAGTTGCCACAAATCCTTCTACCTCCAAGCGATCTGGCCCTTAATCTCTACAATAAAAGAGCTCCCTGAGGTTCACCAGAAGGCAATTAGCCAAATAACAACTTGTTATTTCTTGAACCTTTAGTCACACTGGAATTGGTTTGATCTGAAGGTAAAAGAAAGGTGAAGCCCATATTAGGAATTCAGCTTTTAAAGACCACTCCTCCGCTACCAAAAGGACTATACGGAGGTAGTTCTTGACTTACAAACATAACCGAGACCAGAATTTCTGTTGTTAAGCAAACTGGTACTCAGGGGTGGGCTTCAAAAATTTTAGCAAAGGGTTCTCTTCCCGGTTGCTCTGTGGGTGTGGCCATGGTGGGCGTGGCCTAGTCGGCCTCCTGCACCACGATGGGGGGGGGGGCGTTTTTGCCTTCCCCGGGCTCCGGAGGCTTTTCTTGAGCCTCTGGGAGGGTGAAAACAGTTTCCTTGGGCTTGAAGTCCCTCTGGAAGCTGGAAACGGGCCCATTTCCGGCCTTCCCAAACTTCTAGGAGTCCTGTTTTTCCTTCCCGAGCCTCCGCATGCACCCTGCACTTTATCTGCATCCAAAACGGGCCACGTGGGGACTCAGGGGAGGGGCGGGGCAGGGTGGGCAGGGCCAGCCAGGAGTTGGATTTGGGGGTTCTCCAAACTGCACAGAATCTTAGCTAGGGGCTCTCCTGAACCCCTGCGAACTCCCGGCAGCCCAGCCCTGATCCTACTCAATTTTGCAACCTGTTTTTTTTGTTAAGTGAGTCACTGCAGTTGTAAAGTGAATCATGTGGTCATTAAGCGAATCTAGATTCCCTCACTGACTTTTGTTTTCAGCTGGGAAGGTCACCAATGCTGATCACTTGATCACGGGACCCTGCAACCATCATAAACATAAAGTTGCCAGGGGTGTGGAAAAAATAAGGAAAAAAAAATCTGCCTCTGCCTATCAGCATCCATTGGTATTCATCTTGCTAGCGTCCTGTCAGTGTGTGACAGCTGAGAGCTGAGGCTGTTTGGAAACTGAAACGGTATTTGCTGTAAGAGTAAGCAGGAGACAGCAAGGAGCCTGGGTGTGGCTTAGCTCAACTGTTTTGTACTAAAGCTGGTTGGTGCTGTGAAACTAAAACTGAAACTGAAACTCCTCTCCTCTGGTTGTGTTTTGCATTTGGAACAGATTTCTTTTCAGGTGTGGAGAGGGAATAGAACTCCTTAGCATCAGAGCGTGTTAATAATAATATAGGAAATACTAATGCTCTGATGGTCATTTCAAAAAATCCTTTCTTAGTGAGCACCTAGAAGCCAAGAAGAACATAGGTGTCAAATTTGAAGTTTGTAGGCTCTACGGTTCTGGAGATTTTGTGATGATGCATGAATGGTATTTGAGAGAGAGAGAGAGAAAGAGCATTGACATGATTTCCCATCTCACAGAAACATGACTATGAGGGGTATATACTTAAAACCAGAAGGAAAGCCAACAATAGAATTAAAATAACCAATAATCCATATAACATATGTCTCAGGACAGAGAAAAAAACCCCACTTCCAGCTTACAAAAAAAGAATTAAAAAACCAGAAATAAAAACCAATCAGATAATAGGGCACGTTTAACCTCCAGTCCAAATTCTGGAGGGAACAGCTTAGTCCTTAGGGGCTTTTTCCGTGGTCTTTTCCAAAGATAAAACCAACAAGTGTTTTTGTGGTAAGAAAAAGGCTACATCCTCTGAATAATTGGGATTGCTTTTTTTCCATAGCTATACAGTTCCTTCCTTCGTTGGTTAATATCAGTTCAGATCCCACACGTACATACTTACGCGTCCATCATGTTAATTGTTTCCTTTATGAGTTATACAAAGAGCAGAGCCAGAGCCAGAAGTATTAAGGAAAATAAATTAATGGCAAGAGGGAAGCTGAAAGAAAACTGAACTGAACCTGCTTTATACTAAAACTGTTTGTTAGACGTGTCAACCGAGAGTCTCAGTCATCCAGGTCAGGTTGTCCCAAAGGTGCTTTTTTCAAGAGGCAACTGGACTTTCTGGTTTTTATTTGAAGACGTTTCGCTTCTCATCCAAGAAGCTTCTTCAACTCAGACTGGATTGTGGGGGAATGGAAGGATTTATGCTCCTTGTAGACAGCTGGTCATTTGCATTCTTTTAGGGAGTCATTGAGGACACCTGAAGATTAGTCTGGGTCCTCAGAATCACCTGATTGGTGCACTTTTTGGAACTGTTGAAAGGACTGTGTTGTAGACTGGAGGTAGATGATGTCATGTCCCTCCCCTTCTGTGGAGAGAGGGCTGTTCAGTTTTGACCTAGATGGCCTTTTTGACTTGTCTTTCAAACCAGAGGCCTTCTCTGTCCAAAATGTGGGCTTTGCTGTCTTCAAAAGAGTGGCCTTTGTCTTTTAAATGCAGATGGACTGCTGAATCTAGTCCTGGTGGGTTTGTTCTCCTATGTTGTGCTCTCGTTTATGAAGAACAAGAAAGTCCAGTTGATTTTGGGGGGGGGAAAGAGCACATTTGGGATTGTTTGTTATACCCTTCCATACATTCCTGCCCCTGAAAATCACACCACTCTACATTCGTTTTTGTGTTTTAAGCTTCTCGGCTCTTTCATTTTGAAGATCTCATGAAGTTCCTCCATCCATGTCTCTCTTGGTCTTCCTCTCAATTCAATCTATATCCATTCAGTGCAGATTCATTTATGACCTCATTCCTCTCTTCTTGACTGACCACTCAGTGATTTTCTTATGAAACCCATTCATTCTCCATCTTTCCCTGGCTGTTTTCTACCTGCACTTCCATATTTAAAAAATGGGCAGGAAAATGATCTTATAGACAATTTTTTTCATTCCTTTCAAACATCATGGATTCTTTTCAGGATCCCCTGAACATATTTTTTCAACTATTTTTTTTAAGTAAACATTTTTCCAAGCTACCAAAATCCATGCTCGTGATATAGATATTATTTACAAACATTTACTTCATTTTTCCTGTCAGCTGCCTCAGTTTTTGACAACTGCCTCAGTTTTTGATATCCCCTGTGGCATCACACAACTGGTCTACATTTTATTGAAAATGATTTGGGTTATCCGGTGTAGGAAGCTTCCCCCTCTCACCGTCCCAAGAATGAAATATTTTGGAGAATATGAAAAGAGGCAAAATATTACATTTCCTCAAAGAAGAAATGAAGAAAAAAACCTTAACAAAGGCAGAAAGCATCCCCAACAGCCTCCAGCCTCAAGTCTTTAAAGATGGATATTTCGTGCCCATTAAAAAATCCAGGCCAGCCTAGTCACAAACAAAACACCTTCAGGTCCAGAAGATGGGATTAAGAATTTACACCCCTCCCACACACACACACACATCCAAATTCTAAGAGCAGGACATGACATTTAGGACATAATAGGATTAACCCACCATCATTAGAATAGCAAAAGGCTCAAGGCTCACTACATTGCACAACCCCCTGGAGCATCTCAGAAGCCTATAAAAATCTATGTACACATCAAACCAGTTTGTTAGCTGTCCCGGAACTACATGCTGTTCTCAGTTCTGCTCATCAATAAACAGAGTCTTTCTTTCCAATCAGCCTCCATTTTATTTCCAGTGTCTTTCTCCTGGCTTGGAACTGGGCCTGGATTTTTCTTCCAACACAAGACTTAATAAAACAGCTTAATAAAACAATCAATCAGCTCTAATATTACAAGAAGCATTCCTCATGTATTTCTCTGTAAATAAATGAAACCTCTGAGGGGACAGCACAAACCTATTTGCTAAGGGGAAAAAAATAATTCATTCTCATGTGTGCTCTAGTTCCACTTTAGAGGATGACTTAAAGCCATTCGTTTAGTGACCAGAGTTACAATGGCACTGAAAAAAGTGACTTATGACTGAATTTCACACTTATGGTTGCTCCATCGCCCATGGACATATGGTCAAAATTTGGGCACTTGGCAACTGGCATGTATTTATGCCAGTTGCACTATCCCAGGGCCAACTTGTGGGAAACAGAGTTGTATTGTTTTTACAGAATTCTAAGAAGACATGTTGGCCTGTGAAGAAAGTACATTGTATATGTTTCTAATCTCATGAGCTAGGCTGAAGTCTGAGAATTGTGTTAGGAGCTAGGATTAGAGGCCTTTGCTAGGCTAGAAACTGGCTATAACCAGAATTTACGGACTTAATAGTTACTCTAGAGACAACGCCTAGGAACTAGGACCATAAAAGGAAATAAGGGCAGGGGGAGATAGAATTAGAGAAGTGGGAGATGTAATCAGGGGCAGAGATAATTTATTCTTTTTAGCTATTTTTGATAGGTTCTGATATCATTATTCCTAGGCCAATGAAGAAGAGGTGGGAGGTAAATTTGTAATGGTACTAGAGAGCTATGCTGGCTGAGGAATTCTGGGAGTTGAAGTCCACAAGTCTTAAAGTTGCCAAGTTTGAGGACCCCTGATTTAGGGTGTGTCCACTGTGCCTTCGTGTGCGTGGTCCGTCCGCTTTGCAAAGTAAAGAATAAAATTACCATTGTTTTCTCTTGGAAGTTTGGCCCGGGGATTGTTTATTTCCAAACTAGACAATGAATCCCACAATCTGACCAACAACTGTAACCTTCCCAGCTAACTGCCAACAATGGGGGGAAGCCAGATTTGTTCAATGACCTCATGATTCATTTCAGTGATTCACTTAACAATGGTGGCAAACCAAGTTGTAAAGTGGGGCAAAGCTCACTTAGCCACTGCCTTGTTTAGCAATGGAGATTTTGGGCCCGACTGTGGTCTTAAGGCAAGGATTACCTACACAACATACTGCTTTACTCTCCTCAGTAACTCCATATTTACAGAAAACATTCTAAAATTCACCATTTTTCTATAGCCCTACAACCAACTCACCGGAGACTAAAATCCAGGAAAAGCTTCCTTAGATCGACGGAAGACTTTGAAAAATTTGAAAGCAGAATGGACCTCTGGAAAACTACAAAGAACCAACACTAGATGGAACCAATGGAGGAGGTGGCACATGGGTCTGGTCAAAACTGGGAAGCATGGAAATTGTTGAATAGACTGTGCATGGGACAGCAAGATCCAGAGACACTCTAAATAAATGGGGTTATGCTACAGTTTCTTCCCTTTGCAATTATGATGACATGCAAACAACAGCACATGTACATATCTACCCTTTGTGTTTTGATTGGTGAACCTTTGAGGACTTCATGGCAGTGTGACAGAACACAATGAATGTTGCTAGTTTCTGGGCAAGGTCTGTTTAACGTGTACATAATCTTATATTTTGTATTATAAAGAGCCCTGGTGTCACAGTGGTTGGAAGTGATTGCAGGCTAACTCTGCCAACTACCAGCAGTTCGATCCTGATCGGCTCAAGGTTGACTCAGCCTTCCATCTTTCCGAGGTCAGTAAAATGAGGACCCAGATCGTTGGTGGCAATATGCTGACTCTGTAAACTGCTTAGAGATGGCTGTAAAGCACTGTGAAACAGTATATAAATCTAAGTGCTATATTGCTATTCCTTCTTTCTTTCTTTCTTTCTTTCTTTCTTTCTTTCTTTCTTTCTTTCTTTCTTTCTTT
>NW_020769980.1:0-14046 GCF_900518735.1 Pseudonaja textilis
TAGAATAGAATAGAATAGAATAGAATAGAATAGAATAGAATAGAATAGAATAGCAGAATTGAAAGGGACCTTGGAGGTCTTCTAGTCCAACCCTTTGCTTTTAGCAGGAAACTCTATACCATTTCAGACAAATGGTTGTCCAATCTCTTCTTAAAAACTTCCAGTGTTCAAGCATTTACAACTTCTGGTGGCAAGCTGTTCCACTGATTAATTGTTCTGTCAGGAAATTTCTCTTCAGTTCTAGGTTGCTTCTCTCCTTGATTAGTTTCCACACATTGCTTCTTGTCCTGCCTTCAAGTGCTTAGGAAAATAGGTTGACCCCTCTTCTTTGTGGCAGGCCTTCAAATATTGGAACACTGCTATCATATATTCTCTACTCCTCATGTCTCCTCTAGACTAGACATAGCCAATTCCAGCAACCGTTCTTCATATGTTTTAGCCTCCAGTCCCCTAATTATCTTGGTTGCTCTTCTCTGCACTCTTTCCAGAGTCTCAATGTCTTTTTTACATCGTGGCCACCAAAACTGGATGCCATATTCCAGATGTGGCCTTACCAAGGCATTAGAAAGTGGTATTAACCCTTCACATGATCTTGATTCTATTCCTCTGTTTATGCAGCCTAGAACTGTGTTGGCTTTTTTGGCAGCTGCAGCGCACGGCTGGCTCATATTTAAGTAATTGTCCCTGAGGACTCCAAGATCTCCCTCACAGTTACTGCTATTAAGCAAGGCACCACATATACTGTACCTGTGCATGCATGCAGATTACAGTTAGTCCCTGTCCTATGACCATAACTGAGCTCAAAATTTCCATTGCTAAGCAAAACAGTAGTTGACTTTTGTCCTTTTTTAGGATCTTTCCTGCCACAGTTATTAAGCGAATCACCGGCTGTTAAGGGAATCTGCCTTCCCCATTGACTATGCTTGTGAGAAGTCACAAAAGGGAATTATATAACCCCAGAGATACTGCATCATAAATACAGTACATGCTAGTTGCCAGGGATCTGAATTTTGATTTTGTGACCCGAGGGATGCCTCAACCAAGTCCTAAGGGTCATAAAGAAGTAACTTTTAGTTTGTCAGGGCCATTGTAACTTTAAAAGGTTGTAAGTTGAGAAATACCTGCATTTTATGTATTTATTGTGCCATGGAGTCAACGTTGATTCCTGGCAACTGTCTGGACCTGTCCCTAAAGTTTTCTTGGCAAGATTTTCGGAAGTAGATCTTCCTGGTCTAGCCTGAAGTCACCCAGCTGGCTGTGTGCCTAAGATGGAACTAGAACTTACAGTCTCCCGACATCTCTTCACAACTCACAAAATTAAGACATGTTCTGCATGGCCTGAAAACTTTCTAATTCAACCCCTTATGAGTTGTGTGCGTGCGTGCGTGCGTGTGTGTGTGTGTGTGTGTGTGTGTGTGTGTGTGTGAAAACCAGGAGGGGAGGGAATTTGAACTTTTGATTTATGGTTTTGATGATCAGACAGGCTAGATTACAAGAAGAAGACAAACATGTTGTAACATTAGAGAAAGAGATGAATTTATAATTGTAGTTGTAACTGCTGTAAAGAAGATCATAAGCGACTTCTTTTCTATTTTTGTTTTCCTTTGTTTTCCTTTGTTGCACTTTTAGCCTTGTCTCTGATGTCTTTTTGTTTTTTCCTTCCTTAACCTATATTTAGTTCATGTTAGTTTTCCACCTTCCTTTTCAAAACTTTTAATAAAAATTATGAGAAAAGTAAAGAAGGCAGGCAGGAAGGAAGGCAGGGAAGGAAGGAAGGAAAGAAGGAAAGGAAAAGAAATGAAAGAAGGAAAGGAAAGGAAAAGAAAGGAAAGAAAGAAAAAAAAGAAAGAAAGAGAAAGAGTTAAATCTTGCATTATTCCCCTTCTCATCCAGAAGCTTCTCTAGTACTTTAGAGGTTCTTGAGAAGGTAAATGTTTTCAAAAAATGAAAACACCAATAAAGTCCAGTTGCTTTTTGGAAAAACACCTTTGAGACAACCAGCACCTGAATGATCAAGAATCTCCATAGATATTTTTTATGGAATCTACTGTCTTCTTCCTTCCTTTCAAAGCACAGAAACAAGAAAACTGCTATCATTATTAATAACATAATGTAGCACAGAAAATCAAGAATTTTTTTTAAAATGCCAGTTTTCTACATTTGTCCCCTTTTTTATTGGTGATTGCGCTCTTTCCCTAAGACTTTCAGGAAAACTGAAGCTGGAATCACATGTCGTCCTATGTGTAATGACTTTGGTTTGGTTTGGGTTTGGCTGGTTATGCTGCTGTGGTCTATAAACCATGATTTATGTCTGGAGAAAAAAGCCAGAAAAGGAATGAAATGAGAAAAAAACCCCTCTTTAAATATTCTTTTGAAACAGTGACAGCTCTCAAATTGTGTTGCTGGAGATGAGATCTTAGTTCTTCTTTTTATCATTAAGCATCTTTTTTTTTTATCATTAAGCTCCTGCCTCTTAATTTTGTGAACTCTTATAGAGGAGTTCAAATAATAGTCAACAACAACACACTGAAAGAATATTGCATTTTCTGGATATAAAAGGCATGACGACCAATATGGCAACAAATATATATATATATATATCAGAAGCCTGATGATGGCAGATGAGATTCTGCCAAAACGTTGCTACAACTTTAAAAGCACAACTACAATGACGTGGGAAAATACCTGAACAAAGCTGAATACCACACATGTAAGTACCCGCGAAAACTTAAGAATATATATATGTAAAAGAAGCTAAGTGAAAACATAGAGGACATATCCATGTTCACTGGAATCCATAATAAAAGGAGTCTAGCTATGATGGGGTGGCAAACTATGGTCCCTTTAGGACCTGCAGACTTCAACTCCCAGAATTCCTGAACCAGATTTGAAATGGTATAGGGTTTCCTGCCTGAGCAGGAAGGTGGACTAGGAAGGTGTCTTCCAACTCTGTTATTCTGATGAATTCAGATTTTATCCATTCCAGTTGTCTCTGGTGCTATTCCGAATATTTTGTTACTCATCAAAGAAAACTTTCTTCTTGCCCATTTTCTCAAACTCTTCTTTCCATTTTCCTTTTTTTCCCCCTAATTCTTTCTCGTTCCACCTCTAGTCTCTTGCAAGGTCAATTATCCATCCATCTGTAAGTTCTAGTTCCACCAGAAGGCACCTGGTTTTGCACTGATGATGTTACCTAGTTTGGTAATGAAACATCTACAAGAAGACAACCAAGGAGAGCATCAAGGACCCCTCAGAAATAACAAAGCTCTGGCATCAACTTAGAACTAAGGAGACATTTCTTGACAGTGGAACAGCTTGTCTCCAGAAGTTATAAATGCCTCATCACAAGGTTTTTAAGAGGAAATTGGACAACCATTTGTCCGGAATGATATAGGGCCACATTCTTCAGCAAGAGGTTCGGCTAGAAGACCTCCAGGGTCCCTTCCAACTGTTTGGTTATTTGGTTAATTACAAAAAGAAGACCAACATGATAAAAGAAATGTTTCAGTCAGTGAACTTCCAACATCTCTTGCTTTAAAAAGCAAACTTTTTCCATTGTTGCAATATGATGTAAGTGGAAAAAAATATTGAATCTTCCTAAATGGCCATGCAAACTCCATCCTTGAGCCTCCTTTCCTCTTTTTGTAAATCACTCGCTCTCCCCTAGGGTTGGACTTAAGCGTAGTACACAACATTATCTGCTACAATGTCCTACCAGTCAATGACTACTTCAGCTTCAACCACAATGATACAAGAGCGCACAACAGATACCAGCTCAATGTAAACGGCTCCAAACTTGATTGCAGAAAGTACGACTTCGGCAACAAACTGGTCAATGCCTGGAACTCATTACCTGACTCTGTGGTTACATCCTTAACCCTCACTCCTTTAACCTCAAACTATCCACAATTGACCTCACCCCATTCCTAAGAGGTCTGTAAGGGGGCGTGCATAAGTGCACAGTTGTGCCTACCGTCCCTGTCCTACTGTCCCCATTTATTCATACCTATTTCCTGTATTCATATGTTTATACTTATACCTATTATCTTGTAAGCAATTGACAAATCAAATAGATAAAATAAAATAAAGAAGACTGTTGATAACAGAGCCTAAGCCTTGCTTAAAACACCACACCTAAAAATAAACGCATCTTTCAAATGCCGGAAGTCATTCACACAGATTGTACCTGGCTAAAGAAACCAACTGCACCCCATCTGGGAAAGGCGATCTAGCCAGAAATACGTATTGGGCCAAGCCACCCGTTTTCTTCCAGGCGCTTTAATTACCCTTCTTGCAGCATTGCTTTGTCTTCTCTTCAACTGCACTCCTGCTCTTTTCTCTTCAATCTTGTGAGTCATTGTGGCAGACATTTATGCACATCATATTTTGATGCTTAACATCAAATCTGATATCATGCTCAAGTTGATTTCATGACCTGACATGAAGAACCTGGCAAGGTGGTAATTGTTTCAGCGGTTGACAATAGCTTAATGCTTAATACATCCTGAGAGTTAAACAATGTACATTGCTGGAAATATCCCTGCCAAGTACAGAAATAGCTTCAGTTAACCCTCTAGCCGTATTTATTGTCAAGAACTTTTTTTTTTATGTTTCAAATGTGTCTCTAATGCTGGGCCGCCCTGAAGGTTTTTTTTTTTTAATAACCCTCCAGCAATCCATTTTTTACGCTGAAATAATACAGCTCTTTGGAAGAGAGAAGCTTAAAGAAACGCTGCTTTCATTGGAATACTTTTAATAGGGTAATGTTTCAGGAGTATAATTTCAGGAGTTTGAAATAAAAAACCGCCAATTTCAACACAGATTAAGTCAGAAAAAAAAATCTTTTAATCGACTCTAAAATATTTCTTTACCTGGGATGTATGGGTTTCCCTCCTTAAAAAACATGGTGTGGGCACTCTACTTAGTTTGCTTTTAAAAGCAATCTTTCAAATTCAGAAGGTTATCAATAAAACAGTTGAGACTTTCAAGAAGAGATTAAACTGCCATTTGTCAGAAATGGTGTAGGGTCTCTCGCTTGGGTGGGGGTTGGACTAGATGACTTACAAGGTCCCTTCCAACTCTGATTATCTGTAAATCTGTAAAACTTAGGGATGATATTATTTGTTGGGTCCAAGGTATCCAAGAATAATCAATAAAGATAAAAGGTAAAGGTTCCTCTCGCACATACATGCTAGTCGTTTCCAGCTCTAGGGGGCAGTGCTCATCTCCATTACAAAGCTGAAGAGTCAGCACTGTCCGAAGACGTCTCCATGGTCATGTGGCCGGCATGACTAAACGTTGAAGGAGCACAGAGAGCTGTTACCTTCCCACCAAGTGGTCCCTATTTTTCTACTTGCATTTTTACGTGCTTTCGAACTACTAGGTTGGCAGAAGCGATTATGCAGCGCTAGGGATTTGAACCGCCAAACTGCCAACCCTTCTGATCGACAAGCTCAGCATCTTAACCACTGATATTTAAATATACCAAGAGGTATATTTAAATATCAGGTTTTGGAGACCATCTCTGAAAGATTATTATATGCACAATGATGAAAAGATCTCGTGGTTGAAGGAATTGTCACAACTTGCTGAGATGGCTCAGATGGCTTTTTTGTTTAAAGAACTGCCTTTATTGATATTTATCAGTGACTGAAAATCCTTTAGGGACTTTCTGAATAAAAACAAAATGATTTCATGATTTATAGTTTTTATTCTTAGAGAGAATAGACTATAGAAAGAAGGAGAATATGATGTAAACTTAGAGAAAGTTGGTACGAACTGTATATATAGCTGCCAAAAAGCCACTTTGTATATTTTTTTCATATTTTCTTTTCTTTTTTTAATTTTCTTTTTTCTTTGACTCTTCCTTTCTTTTTTGTTTTTCCACACACTTTTCTTTTCTTGGAATAGTATTTATTATGTATGTAAAATATTTTAATAAAAACTATTTAAAAAAGAAATGCTCTCTGATCATGAGCAGTTTAAAGATGATAAAGTTTAATGATAGGTTTTGATTATATTTTTAATTGTTATTTTTATTTTGGCCCAGAGTCCATTGGGATTAGGGGTGAACAACCAAAGAGCAGTTAGTTGGGAGTTTGAAGATACTTCCCATCTATGAGAGAAACATAGGAGGGACAAGCAGTTAGCTAACTCAAGCTAGAAATATTTTTCGTCCAACAGTCACTTTTAACCAAGAAAGAGGTGGATTTCAATGGGTTTGCTTTCAAGTCAAATCCAATCACATATTTTGTCAGAAAAAATGATTTAAAGGGCTTTCAAATATTTCACTCTACTTCTTATCCCATGCTGCACTAAAAAGAAATAATTTATGTTTTTATAGCCGACGGGGCTATGAGCAAATTTATCACAATGTGCACAGAGAGATGTCATTTCAGTGATTACAATTCAAATAAATAACATACTGCTTTTCCCAAAATCAGGTACTGTACTAACCTGGTAGAAATTTCCTCTCGAGATTTACTGAAACAAGATGTACTTCATTTTAAATTAAATAGCAAGATATTACAAATCATTCTCTGGTTGCTCTTTAGCCAGTGATGTCCCTGTCCTGCAAAGTGAAAGAGAGACACATATTTGTGCAACACCAAGATCTAACTCAGAAATGTATAGCTGAGGCCCTAGAGCCCAGAGTCCACACAAGCTACACGCAACAGGAGTTCCAAGATACGTTCAAACCAGTGGTGGGATTCAAATTTTTTTCACTACCAGTTCTGTCGGCGTGGCTTTGTGGGCGTGGCATAGTTTGGTGGCTGTGGCTTGGTGGGCGCGGCAGGGGAAGGATACTGTAAAATCTCCATTTCCTTCCCATCCCACTAACCTGCTTTCCAACTCCGTTCTCCTATACAGGGCAACAAAAGAAGACCCAGCCAATCAGCTGAGACTCTAGAGGCAGAGAATAGATGGGGGCGGAGCCAGTCAGAGGTGGGATTTGCCAGTTCTCCAAATTACTCAAAATTTCCGCTACCGGTTCTCGATAACTGGTCAGAACCTGCCAAATACTACCCCTGGTTCAAACAATCAAATATTGTTGCTTTGGAACCATGGTCTCAATTCCTGCTGACCTGAATGACTATGCTTCTTGGTCAAGCTACAAAATGGGTTTGCAACTGCCTTCTTTTTAGGTCTCTCCCTTGTCTTCCCAGTCTACTTAAACCCTTGAATCCCCAGATGATGGCCCATGCAAGAACCAGCCACGTTTGAGCTTGCTTGGTCTCCTCAACCAGGTAACACAGAAATGTTAATGTGTACAACAGAAGAGAAGAGTTAAATATACAACCAGGGAATCATTGTCATGACTAGGTTTAAATCTGAAATCTCTCCAATTCTACCTTTTGTGTGTAGAAGTCCTAATGGAGTTGCTGGCATTTTATTTTATTAATGTTGTCAGTTTTTAATCTTTAAATGACAACCGATCTGATCTCAGAAGCTAATCTTGGCCTGCTATTGTTCAGATTGTTGAGATCAAAACACCTTGAGCCTTGGTGATCACACTTGGAATAGTGCATCCAGTTTTGGTTGTCATGATGTAAAAAAGATGTTGAAACTCTAGAAAGAGTGCAGAGAAGAGCAACAAAGAGGATTAGGGGACTGGAGGCTAAAATGTATGAAGAATGATTGCTGGAATTGGGTATGTCTAGTTTAATGAAAAGAAGGACCAGTGGTGGCATTCTATCAGTTCGGCCCAGTTTCCCCAAACTGGTAGCTCCGAGGATCATCTGTGAGCGAACTGGTTCACTCCAATGATCAGCTGCTGGGCCCCACCCACCCTAGCTCTATACTGACCTTTATTTCCTGGTTTTGAAGTTCAGCTGTTTCATGTGGCACAGCAGATTGCCACACGTCACCTGTTGAAGACTGTTCTGACCCAAACCTTGTTCCACGGAAACAAACATGAAACAGAGTTAACAGCAAAACCTTTTAATGATTCTTTACAAATTCCGTTCCTTCCTTGTTAAAAGGCTGTTACAAACTAATTGTCTCTGATAAGAACGAAGCTTGCCAAGGTTGTGCAAGGCTGCCAAGAACATAGATAAAGTTGCCAAGAAATATTTCAAACACAAAGAGTCTCCAAACACCAACCAAGATATTCCGAACGTCCACAAGGCTTGAGTGCAAAAACTTCTTTGCTTCCTGCAAAGAACTCCAGTTTCTCAGCTGGCTTTTATCTCTTAACGGAGGGGCCATTACCTTGCAGCCTTACTCCTGAGTCACCCGTGCTGCTGCAGTTGCTCTTTCCTTCGAGGAGCCCTGCACGCATGCACACTGGGCCCAGGCTCCTCGGGGACCTCTTCATTGCTGCTGCCAGCCTTCACAATCTCTGAAGGCAGCACTCCACTCCCTGATGGTCCTGGCCCCATCCCTGCATCACACGCAGGCCCCTCATCTGTCCTCACTCTCTGAGACCTCAGCCATCCACACCTGCTGCCAATGAACCACAACAAGGACACAAGGAGACTTCAGGATTGCAGGAGAAGGTCCGTAGCAAACCCTCTATACACGCAGTGCGCATGCATACATACAAAGCCACTCCCACAGAACTGGTAGTAAAAAAATTTGAAACCCATCACTGAGAGGGACTAGGAGGTGACATGACAGCAGAGTTTCAATATCTAAGGAGCTACCACGAAGATGGGGGAGTCCACCTATCCTCCAAAGCACATGAAGGTAGGTCAAGAAGCAATAGGTGGAAAGTAATCAAAAGGAGAACCAATCTGAAAGTGAGAAGAAATTCCTTGATAGCTAGAACAATTAATCAGAGGAATGACTTACCTCCAGAAGTTGTGGATGCTCCAACATCGGACGTTTTTAAGAAGAGATTGGACTACCATTTGTCTGAAATGGTATAGGGCTGTGATGGCGAACCTATGCCATGCATGCTGGAAGTGGCACACAGAGCCATCGCTGCGGACACGTGAGCCGTCACCTTAGCTCAGTTCCACTGTGCATGCACACGTGCCTCCCGCCAGCCAGCTGATTTTCGGGTATCTATTGTACATGCATGGGAGGGGGGGCTGGGTGCATGCACAGGGGAGCGGAGGGGGAGCACAGGGGGTTGCACATGCATTGCATTATGAGTGCAGGCATGCATGCATGCTCATGTACACATGTTCAGCATGCGGGGATAAAAAGGTTAGCCATCACTGGTATAGGGTTTCTTGGGCAGGGGGTTGGTCCCTTCCAACTCTCTGTTATTCTGTTATTGCGATCAAAGCAACCTTGACCCTTGGTGGAGAGAACAGGTTGTCTCTGTGATGCTGTAGCACTGGCATTTAATGCCTTGGAGAAGAGGGAACCATATATTCAGACAATGGTCAACATTGTGGTAAAAAAAAAAAAAATCAAGGCCACAATGATGCAATTGACACTTTGGTTGTTTTTTTTATGGGTTGTGCATCATTGTTGCTGCCATCTTGCCTTTTTTATAAAATCACAACTTGCAGACACTACTAAGGCAGGGCCTTGTCCTGAGTCATATGTTTGAGATGGCAGCCATGTCAATGGACTAAATAAATTATATTAGCAGTGCTTTTTTCTTGAAAAGATTAGCTTCAACAGAACATAGGTTGTTGTTTTTTTTTAAAGTGTGCGTGTCTCCTTATGGTTTCATATATTTACATTTATTTGTCTTATTTTATATATGTACATATGATATGTTTAGTCTATTTATCACTGAAGAAAAATGCATAAATATAGTTGGAAGGGACCTTGGAGGTCTAGTCCAGGAGACCTTGTGCCATTACAGACAAATGGTTCTCCAGTCTCTTCTTAAAAGCCTCTAGTGAAGGAGTGCCCACAACTTCCGAAGACTGTTCCACCAGTTAATTGTTCCCACTGTTAGGAAATTTCTTTTTTGTTCTCGGTTGCTTCTCTCCTTGACTAGTTTCCATCCATTGTTTCTTTTCTTGCCATCTGGGACTTTGGAATATAGCTTGACTTCTTCTTCTTTGGAGCAACCTCTTTTAGATATTGGAACATTGCTACAGGGGTGGGATGTAAATATTTTTACTACTGGTTCTTGGGCGTGGCTAGGTGGGAGTGGCTAGATGGGTGTGGTCATGTGACTGGGTAAGCATGGCTTCTCTCATTTCTTTTGCAGCATCCCCCTCCCCCTGCGTTTTGTTTTTTGTTTTGCCTCACGGGCCTCAGGGAAGCCTCCTGGGAGGCCATTTTAGCTCCCAGGAGGCTTCCCTGAGGCCCAGGAGGGAAAAAACGGACCACGGGGGGGGGGGGGGGGGGGGGGCTGCACAGCACACACACGCACATACACACACACACACACACCATTTTTTGCCTCCTAGGTCTCAGGGAAGCCTCCTGGCTGAAGCAGTAAGACAGCGAGGGGGATCCTGGCACAGCTGATCATCAAAACAGCTGACCATCAGGAGGAAAAAAAGAAAAAAAAAACCAGTCGAACAGTAGCATTTTTTACTACCAGTTCGGTCAAACTGGACCAAACCGGTAGAATACCACCACTGCATAGCTATCATATCACCCCTAGTCCTTTTTTTCCACTAGACTAGACATACCCAATTCCTGCAACCTTGTCTTTAAAGTCTTTCTCTCTCTTTTTTTAAATTAAATTTTATTTAGTTTTCAAAATTTAAAAACATAAAATAAAACTTTATTCATCATAATATCAACATCAAGACATCTTTTACATTTTCTTATCATTTTTCTATATACACATTTCTTTCTTTATACAATTTCAACTTAATATATAAATAAATATAGATAGATATGAATATAGATATAAGTATTTACATAGTTTCTTATTCTTTACCTAATTGTCATTTTGATTTCTTTTCATTGTTAAACCATTCATACCAGGCATCCCAGACATTATAATATATCGACTCTTAATTTCATTATTAGTCTGTCCATCTCTGCACAATCTAAACTTTTTTTTTTATAACAACATCCTCTGATGGTACATTTTTCTGCTTCCAAAATTGTGCATAGGAATTTTTCTCTTTCTTTCTTTTTTCTCTTTCTCTCTCACACACACTCTAGATGCCGTGATGGGAAAAATATTCTTTATACCTGTCAAAGAACATGTCCCCTAATAATGATTCTGCAAATTAACCTTGAGTTTAACTAAGAAGGTATTATCTAATTGAACCAGATTCTTACTGCAGTTTCCATACCCAAGGAAGTAAAATAGTGAAGTTTTTTTTTTAAATTACTCAGTAATTTGTTTTCCTCTTTGATGTTAAAAAGCATAAATTAGATATCAGCAGAGATCCTTTCATCACATTCCTGGATTCCTTCCGTCGAGTTGCAACTTGGCTTCCCAACATACATATTAAGATGGGAAGCTTTGTTTACTTAGGACAAGCCTGGACTTGCGTGGGGAAGCAATTAGGATGGGCGAGACTTTGGTGAACGAGCACATTTCCATACATTTCCTAGCCAGGACAACACTCGACTTGCCTCTCTTCTGTTTTTATTGCTTAGCGTCGGTTATTCTGCTGAAGACAACACAGGAAGATTCCAGAGCCTTTTGGGATGAAACTCACATCATGTAAGATGGAAGACTGGTGGAAAACCACAACGAATGGCACATCAATTCCTTTTTCATGACTTTTATAACCTGAGCGCCTGCTTTGGGGAGAGGGCTGGAGGCCCCTTCCCACACATACCTAAATAACTCAAAAGGAGAGTTACCAAATTTCCCTTCCTCCTCCTCCCCCCCCCCAAAAAAAAAAAACAGGGAGGAAAATAAAAGGAGTGATTGATTTCCTTATCTTCTGCTGGTTATTAAAAATCAGCAACAATGAAGTTGTTTGGATTTTAAAAAGTTTTTGAATTGAAAAAAAAATGATACTGCTGTTTTTAATGGTGTTTTGGCTTGGCTTGCCTCATTTTATTTATGTATTTATTTTTTTGTCTGTCTGTCTGTTTGTTAAGGACCTATAGGCCAGACATGGAATAATGGATGGAAACTGAACAAGGAGAGATTTAGCCTGGAAATAAGGAGAAACTTTCTGACAGTGAGAACAATCAACCAATGGAACAGAAGTTGCCCTTGGAAATTGTGGGAGCATCATCACTTGAGACTTTCAAGAAGAGATTGGACTGCCATTTGTCAGAAATGGTGTAGGGACTCCCGCTTGGGCGGCGGGTTGGACTACATGACCTACAAGGTCCCTTCCAACTCTGATTATCTGAACTTAAGCTTCAGAAAGAAATAAAATACAAAGGAACACAAAAAGAAGGGTTGGAAGGGGAGGCAAGCCAAGAGAGAAAGAAGTTAACAAGGGATTTTTTAAAAAGTATACAAGAAAGAAATACAAAAGGAGTGACTTTTGGCTTTCTTCAGGACAGATACAAATGTATAATAAAGCAAGTTCTTGCTTGAAGTTAAAACCAAAACTCCGATACATAATATAAAAACATCAACCGCACTGATGATGTTACCTACTTTGGTAATGAAACGTCTGCAAGAAAAGAACCAAGCTAAGAGAGCATGAAGGACCACGCCATTCAATTCTTAGCTCGATACTCTTCTTTTCCTGGAAGTTGAGCCAGGCCTTCTTGTTGGTTCAAAATATCTAGTTGCTGTGACTCAACCTCCAAACAATTCTACCTGGATGACCGAGAAGCTCCATTGATATATTCTATTGATAAAAAGGAGCCCTGGTGACACAGCAGTTGGAATGCAGTATTGCAGGCTGACTCTGCCCACAGCTAGGAGTTCAATCCTGAATGGGCTCAAGGATGACTCAGCCTTCCCTCTTTCTGACATCAGTAAAATGAGGACCCAGGTGGTTGTGGGGCAATATGGTGAGTCTGTAAACCAATTAGAGAGCCCAGGGGCGGGGGTTGCCGGGGGTTCGGGAGAGCCCCTAGCTAAGATTCTGCGCAGTCAAGAGAACACCCAAATCCCACTCCCGGCTGGCCCCGCCCACCCTTCCCCTCCCAGGAGTCCCCACGCACCTCATTTTGGATGCAGGTAAATGCAGGGTGCGCATGGAGGCTCAGGGAGGGTGAAAAACATTCGGGAAGGCCATAAACAGGCCCGTTTCCAGCTTCTAGAGAGCCTCTGGAGCCCAGGGAGGGCAACAACCACCACCACCCCATGGTGCAGGAGGCCAACTAGGCCACGCCCACCACGGCCACGCCTACCCAGCAACTGCGCAGAGAACCCATTGCTAAAATTTTGTAAGCCCACCCCAGAGAGAGCCCCGTAGGGCTGTCAATATGTCTAAGTGCTATCACTATTGCTCCTGCTAACATAATATACAGGGAAAAGCATACAAGTTGGACAATCAAAATGCCACTACAACTATCAGTGAGCAAGACAGATAGAAGAAACCATAAAGCTTTGCACCCGATCTCTAGTCTAACTTGGGCAACTTAACAAAAACCGCAAATGCAATTCCCAACCTGTGCTTCTGTACCCAAATGGATGAATATTCCACCACTTTTTTCTTCTTTTTTTCAGTATTCAGTTTGTAGAAAAAAAAAAGAGAGAGAGAGAGAAACTTTTCACAAAAGGAATAAAAGGTTGACTCACTTCACCTTTTTAAAGGCAACATAAGCTTTTAAACCTCCTAAATTCCTACAGGGAGCATTAAATATCTTAATGGCTTCAACCCTCTGATGAGTTGATGCTCTAGGAGCCCATTCTGGTAATTATTTAAACTTAAAAAGGTCGTCACCATTATTACCTGGATTGGACTAAAGTAAGCTAGAAAGGCTGCTCATCAGAGTTCAAAAGGGCAGAAGTTAAACCAGTAGGCAGCATTTCAATCCAAGAACAACTCTTAAAACTACTCAGGGAGAAGTTATCTTCTCAATAATCCACCCAGCCAGAGGTGGATTATTTCCACCTTTCTTACAGCAAATACTTAAAAAAAATAGCATCCCAAAGCACCTGAAGGCAGGACAAGAAGCAATGGATGGAAACTGAAAAAAGAGAGAGGCAACCTAGGACTAAGGAGAAATTTCTTGACAGTTAGAACAATTAATCAATGGAACGACTTTTCTCCAGAAGCTGTGAATGCTCCAACACTGGAAGAA
>NW_020769980.1:20248-35821 GCF_900518735.1 Pseudonaja textilis
AGACTGCCCAAGTTGGTGTACAAGGTAAATCCTTTTTATGGATAACATTTCATGTAATCTGGGGTGATATAAAGTTGGCTATGGCTTGCTTCACTGTAGGCTGTGGAAAATTTATCTCTAGGTAGCAAACTCAGCCTGCTCTCTGCCAAAAGACTGGCAATAGGAAACACCTCCATCTTCGAGCATGTCTTTCCCATTATGGTTGCCGGATGCCGCTTGTGTGCCAAGCTGATTAAAACTCGGCAGGCCTTCCCCCCACCCCAAGTGCCAAACACAGAATTCCTTATGCAAGAAGTAAAAACAAATTCAGAATTCATTCCGCTGCTCTTTCATCTCCGATGAGTGATGATAAGGCCCACTTTTTTCAACACCGGGTATCCAATTACCTTGACTGAGATGCCTTTTTTCATCAGACGGCTAATGGCGCGGTGGTGACAGGATGTCCTTGTGTGTGTGTGTGTGTGTGTAGAAGACAGGCTGTTGAGCTTTCAGAGAAGCCACAATTGAATTTTGCCTCCCTAAAAATAACTTGAGATTCAGGCTATTTCAGAAACTGAAATTCGGCACTGTTGGGAGAACTTGTTCTTCGTCTGTATCCTCTTTGTGAAAGTCATAGATATTCTACCGTTCTTGGTGCTCAGACAGAAGGCAAGGGTGGGCTACCTGCCTAAAACTCAGCTCTAGGAACTTTTATTTCATCCTACATTCACCTTCAAAAACATGTACTATCTGAAAGTGCCTGCCCAACTTACCACTTTCCTTCAGCCTGGGTAACAACCTACCAAAGGTTGAGTAAATCCTCTGAGTTCGTTCCATGCCCAGTCTAATAGGCCAAGCAGAGAAGTTGAGTGTGAGGAACAACACACATCTTGGACTCAACTCACTGGCTAAGTAGTGTAGTCTTGAAATTAGTGGAATTAACTTGAATCCCATTTGCTTTAGAGCGGGCGTGTCAAACTCGATGTCCTTGAGGGCCGCATCAGGGTTGTGTTTGACCTCTGGGGGACTGGGGTATGTGTGGCCAGGGTGGGTTAGTAACACGGTGGTTGAGTGAATTTGGCTTCCCCATTGACTTTGCATATTAGAAAGTTGCACAAGGTGATCCCATGATCCCGGAACACTATAACCATCATCAATACATGTCAGTTGCCAAGCATCTGCACGAGGATACTGTAACAGTTGTAAGTGGGGGAAATGGTCATAAATCACCCCTTTTCAGTGTCTTTGTCCCTTCAAATGGTCACTAAATGAATGTAAGTCAAGGGCTACCTCTGGATTTTGTTGCCCCGTCTCCGCATGGTCATCTTTGTTACAAACATTGCAGTGGTGGGATTCTACCAGTTTCTCTACGGTTTGGTGATTGCGCACTTCATGCCTGTGTAGCTTTCCAAACATCAGCTGAGGCTTTGCTGCACCGATCAGCTGAGAGGATAAAGAACAGAAAAGCGCAGGGGCGAGTGGGAGGGCCAATCCTGAGCTTTTCTCTTCTTCTTCCTCTCAGCTGATCGTTCGAGCTTTTTTCTTTTTTTTTTTAACTACCAGCCAAACCATGCTGAACCAGTAGCATTTCACCACTGAAACATTGCAAGCCACAGCAGTGGCCTATTTTTCCTTCATTTCCTCATGAATCCTATATTTTTTTTTAATAAGCTTTATTCAGTTTTTCCAACAATTTAAAAACATAAACAATTGCAACAATGTTGAAGACATCATTAACATTTCTTAACCATATTCCTATATTTAATTTTCTATTGTATTACAATTATTACATATTGATTTTTCTATTAATTCCTTACTCCTTGATTATATCATGTATAATACATTTTCTGTTAATTCGACGTTCAGTACATAAAGCTTCATATTTTTTAATTAGTTACCGTATTACTTTTCTTTCTGTTGTTAAACCATATATACCAGGCGTCCCAGACTGAATAATATAACAATTCCTCTCTATCCTTTAAATCTAAATCCTATATTTTCACTGTCATGAAGGGGCATTTATTTCCTCCTTTTCCTTTGACAGTCAGCTAAGTACAGTTCTCGCTTAAATAGAGGATGTGGTGTTAGGACCTTCCCCTTTCATTTCCTTCCTGAACTCCACCACCAAATTCCTACTTGCGTTCTCACTGGTCTTCCTTTCCGGAAATGACCACTTTATGAGTCCTGCAGAATGCCTGAAGCCACCTCAGCTTGCTCAGCAGGAAGCAATCAATGACTTAAGGCAGCCTTGTTGGTCATCCATTCTTCTCCTGACCCATTGTTTCCAATACTGAGTGACCAGTCTTGAAGGCTGGTTCCCAAATGTTATCCAGCCTCATAAAAAAAGGAATTGTATGATTAATGGGATTCCATGGAAGTGGCGTGCAAAATGCTTAAATAACTCAAATATTTCATACTAGCAATTAATTTGATCTGTAAATAAAAACACTGTGATCTTAAAAAAAAAAAAAGAGTTTTCCTCCAGCTGCGAGTTCGGTGCTGCATTTAGGGAAGAGAACATGCTCTTTTGCAAGACAATGAAACAGTGAGTTATGTCTATCATAGTGTGAGCTACCTTGCCTGTCAACTCTGACTTGTTTGTTCAGGCTTGCGGTTTGAGCTTGCCTGCTTTAAGACAGGCCCTTACTTTGTATTAATTTGGACCACGGTTGCTTTCAACACTGATACAGATCACTGTGCATAATTGATAACCAGCTTATGCTCCAAGAATAACAAACAGTTTATCGTCCATCAGTAGTTCTTCACTCCCGGTGAATGTCACTTCTTGACCCACATCCCAGAAATACCATTTTAAAATTATGCAAAAGAAAATATTTTCTTCCAAACAATTCACAGTGGAGAGATACATAATAGATACACCATTTTCTGCAAGCCGCTTTTTCCGGCCCACTTAAACCATCTCAAATATGAAATGGACTGCCTTACTAGTCTCTCGGGTATCCAAAATACTCTATGATATGCAGGAGAGATTGTCT
The DNA here is from genome assembly GCF_900518735.1 of Pseudonaja textilis. Next base: position 23,224 of record NW_020769980.1, read on the forward strand.
CAAGGGTGAGATGCTGTCTTCCAGATGTCTCTCTCTCTCTCTCTCCTCAAAAACAGCCTTGCACATCAAGCAAGGAATTCTGATTTTAAATAGATAGCTGGATAGGTTGATATATATAATGCAATTCAGAATTCTTTCGTGGTTTGACACATACATCTTCATATACAAAAGTAACTCTGTACGTAGGATACTTGCTTGTAAGGCATTTCTTAAAAGAGTCACAGATTAACAGAGTTGGAAGCGACCTTGTAGATCATCTAGTCCAACCCACTGCCAAGCAGGAGACCTACACCATTTTTGACAGGTGGCAGTCCAGTCTCTTCTTGAAAGCCTCAACTGATGAAGCTCCCACAATTTCTGAAGGCAACTTCTGTTCAATTGGTTGATTGTTCTCACTGTTAAAAAAAAACCCTCCTTATTTCTATGTTGAATCTCTCCTTGATCAGTTTCCATCCATTATTCTTTGTCTGGCCTTCAGGTGCTTTGTTAAATAGATTGACCCCTTCCTCCTCTCTGTGGCATCCCCTCAAATATTGGAAGACTGCTATTATGTCTCCCCTGGACCTTCTCTTCCCTAGACTAGTCAAGCCCAGTTCCTGTAACCATTCTTTATATGTTTTAGTATCCAGTCCCTTAATTATCCTGGTTGCTCTTCTCTGCACTCTTTCTAGAGCATCAACGTCTTTTTTTATGGTGTGATGACCAAAATTGGATGCAGTACTCTAGGTGTGGTCTTACTGGTGCTTTATAGAGTGGTATTAGTACCTCATTTGATCTTGATTGTATCCCTCCGTTAATGCAATTTAGGATAGTATTGGCTTTTTTGGCTTTTTTTTCAGATCTCAAAGCAGCTTAGTGTAGGAACAGCATGGGGGTCTTCAGCAACACAATGCTGGCCTTCTGGATATAGCTATTTTTTCAATCTTCATGCAAGTAACATTAATAGAGATGTTTGTTAATTTGTGTGTTTCAATGGGCATCATCAGAGAGTAGCCAATTCTGTTGTAGCACCAGCCTCAACACCACACTCTCAATTCCAACTGGCCAATTCAGATGGTATTTTGTAAAGCCTTTAATATGTAGCTGTTTTCCCAGGCATGGGAGTCAGGAACTGAATTGGGTCTGTGTCATGTCCCTGGTGGAGACTGACTCTGAGAGAGAGGAGGAACAGCCAACAGGAAGTGGAAGTGTGGCTCCAGAGGTTTTGGAGGAGGCTGGGGAAGGGCGGAGGCTGGCTGGGCAGTCAGAGGAGGACCCAGGCCCATCCCCTCTCCATCCTGGGGCACACAGGGAGGAGAGGATAAGGGAGAGATGTAGTCTACAGGGGAGGAGAGGGCCTTGATCATCTTCATGAGCTGCAGCTATGACAACTACATAAGAGGATGGGCTTGCATACTGGTGAGTGCTGGAAACAAAGCATGGAAGTATCTCTAGTTTATTGTTCCTCTCTGAGTTTGGTGTCCTTCCCAGTGTGTGTTCTGTTATCTGTGGATGTCTTCCAGCCCTTATCTTGCCTGGTTTGTGTTATTTTTACTCTGTATAATTTAAACGGCATTTCCTCCTTCTTGTAACTGCTTGTGTGGGAGTTTTTTGTCTCCAGTCAAGGATATTTGGAGCTTGGAAGCAAAGTGAAGGAATAAAAGGGGCTTCACCTGTTTTTTGTGACTGTGTTTATTTTGTATCCCGCCCTGGGTCATCATAGTCTGTGAGGTGGAAGCATAGAACCCTGGTGGTGTGGTGGTTAAAATGCAGTATTGCAGGCTAATTCTGCCAACTGCCAGCAGTTCGATTCTCATCAGCTCTGACAGGATAGTGGGTAATGGCAGGATCTTCTTCAGAGCTGAAGAAGCTTCTTGGATGAGAAGCAAAACGTCTCCAAAAGAAAAAGCAAGAAAATCCAGTTGCCTCCTGAAAAAGCCCCATTGGGACATCCATGACCTGGATGGCTGAGAATCTCCACAGACTTTTAGCCCTGTTAGTTGCAATTCCAAAGAGAATTATTCAAACCTAGTTATCAAAGTTGTTTGCATGTTATGTGCACAAACAGTGTTTTTCGTGTCAGAACATGTAGTATTTAATGCAAAGGAATAAAGGGTCACCTTTAAAAGACAATTCAGTAAGATTTTTTCTTTTTCTTGCTGGAGAGCAACAGCCTAACATTTTATAGAAATTGTAAATAAGAGACAGCCAGATTCACTGTTTTTCCTCATTCATTATTTTCCAGTATCCAGTCTCTTCCCTTAGCTGAAATCTGGCACACGATTCACTGTGCTTATCATAAGTCACCCTTATACAGCTTTATGTTACGTAAATATTATCAAGTCGTACATTAATAAAAAATAAATCAAAACAGACATGAGGCTGGAAGGTAGCTAAGCAACACCCCAGAAAATGATTTATTGGATTCAGCAGGATTAAATTTTGAGGAAGGCAGCAAAGGAAATGGTTTGGATGCCTCTTTGGGAACATAAATTCCAGTGGCTTTTGTTGTTGCACAATCCCTGATAACACTTCCCCAGTTAGAGTTCTATCCTCAGTACCAGTAGTCCTCGGCTTATGACCACAAGCGAGCCCAAAATTTCTGTTGCTCAGTGAAACACTTCTTAAGCGAGTGTGCCCCATTTTACGACCTTTCTTGCTACCGCTGTTAAGTGGGTGGCTGTAGTTTGTTAAATTTGTAACCCGGTTGTTAAGCGAATCCAGCTTCCCCATTGACTTTGCTTGTCGGAAGGTCACCAGGACACTGCGAACATCGTAAATACGAACCAGTTGCCAAGCGTTTCAATTTTCATCAGGTGCCCACGGGGATGCGACAATGGTCGTAAGTGTGACGAACACTCCCAAGTCACTTTTTTCAGTGCTGTTGTAAGAGGGCGGGCTTCAAAAATTTTAGCAAAGGGTTCTCTTCCAGGTGTCTGGGTGGTCGTGGCTTAGTTGGCCTCCTGCACCATGGTGGAGGGGGGCATTTTTGCTCTCCCTGGGCTCCGGAGGCTTTCCTTGAGCCTCCAGGAGGGTGAAAACAGGCTCCCCGGGCTCCAGAGGCCCTCTGGAAGCTGGAAACGGGCCACTTCCGGCCTTCTTGAACTTCCGGGAGGCCCGTTTTTCACCATCCCTGAGCCTCCGTGTGTGCCCTGCACTTACCTGCATGCAAAACAGGCCGTGTGGGGACTCCTCGGAGGGGTGGAGTGGGAGGGGTGGGGCCAGCCAGGAGTGGGATTTGTGGGGTTCTCTGAATTGCACAGATTCTTAGCTAGGGGCTCTTCCCGAACCCCTGCGAACCTCCAGCAGCCCACCCCTGCATTGTAACTTTGAATGGTCACTAAATCTAAGGTTGCATGTCAAGGACTATCTGTATCTCTTCCTCCTCCTATTTTCCAAGGTTGTTGTGAGGTGAGTTGGGCTGAGAGAAAATGACTGGCCCAGGGTCACCCAACTGGCTTTCATGGCTAAGGTGGCAATAATAATATCACTTAAACTTATATACTACTTCACCGTGCTTTACAGCCTCTCTAAGCGGTTTACAGAGTCAGCCTCTTGCCCCCAGTAACCTGGGTCATCATTTGACAGACCTCGGAAAGAAGGAAGGATGAAACAACCTTGAACCTGGTGAGACTTGAACTGCCAAATTGTAGTCAGCCAGCAGAAGTAGCCTGCAGTACTGCACTCTAACCACTGTGCCACCGCAGCTCATATTCCAAAGGTAGAATTTGAACTCACGCTCTCTCAATTTCTCATAAAGTGCTTGAGTATTTTTTAATACTCAGCATCTTCTCCAGCTGAGAAAAAGACCTTGCAACATGAGCCACGAAACTCAACATGTGATGACCCGACGCATGGCACAAAAGCAACAAAGTCACAAAAGTAGGTACGAAGTCCCTTTAATTCCTCCAACTTGGACCCAATGTCCAGTTATCATTATCTGGAGAAAGAACTCTCCCAAGAACAGTCTTTAAAGGGAAGAAATTCAGTCCAAACTTAAAGTACATCTAAATTATAAATAAAAACCAACACAAACCACACTGCAGCAATTAATGAGAAAGGGCAGGATAAGGAATTGCAGACTTCAAAAGATAACAAAACACACACAGTTGGGCGAATGCCAGAACCCAGATAAAACGTGACAAACCAAAATAATTCATGCTTTGCTTCCAGCAAGGTGCTGTGTGCAAACGCCCTTTTTAAATCCTGTTTTCCCAGCTGCAGCTAATGAAGGGAATCAGGGCCCTTTTCTCCCCCATAAGCCATGCAACTCACGTTGTTCCCTTCTCTATTCCTCTCTGCATGCCCTAGGATGAAGAGTGGGTGGGCCTGGGTCTTCCTCTGAATGCCCAGCCGGACTGTGCCCTTCCCCAGTTTTTTCCACAGCCACTGGAGCCACACTCCCACTCCCTGTCAGCTGCTCAACCTCCCCCTCAGAATCAGATTCCAACAGGGGCATGACACAACAAATCTAGATCAAAAATATTCTCAGAAGCAAAGCCTTCTGCTGTTTTACAATGGGGTTCTCTAATCACTCACCTCAAGCACCCTGAATTTGAAAAGGATCCGGTGTCCTATTGCTGGGATCACACTTTATAAATGCCTGCTTTGAAAAACCAGATTGATTCACCTCCTTGAACCAAGGTCACTGGAGAATCTGCCCTCAGAATCGAGTTTTTGACATCCTGGAGAAGCAAGGATTCCACTAGCATCCAATTTTGGCTGCCTTTTTAACTAGCATGTCACCGACAATTAGAATTAAAGTATACTGTTTCCTCTGAGAACGTCAGTCAAGACAGGATTAAAATAAACACCCATTTTAAATTCAGGAGGGCAAAAGCAAAATTAGAATGAGGACTGGAAGAAAAGTAAAAACAAATAAGTCGCTCGGATTTCCATATGGGTGGATCGTGGCCAAAGGCACCTTATTCCCTTCTCTGAAGGAAAAATGATAATCACTTCTAAAAGCAAATAAATATCTTGGTGAAAATCAAGCTTAGGCATGCAAACAATGACCTGAACAAAGACTTTCTGGAAAAGTACGGCGTAACCGACTCTTGAATAAAGCCGGATGTTATTAACATACTAAATATACTGAGGTAATGTCAGAAAGGAGAGAAATAATTAAGAATTCGACACCATGGATTAAAAAATAACGAATGAGTACTAAGTAATAAGATAGTGTTCCAATATTTAAGGGGCTGCTACAAATAAGAGGGGGGGTCCAGCTATTCTCCAAAGCACCCGAGGGCAGGACAAGAAGCAACGGGTGGAATCTAATCAAGGAGAGAAGCAACTTAGAACTAAGGAGAAAAGAAATTTCCTGACAGTTGGAACAATTAATCAGTGGAACAACTTGCCTCCAGAAGTTGTGAATGTTCCAACACTGGAAGTTTTTAAGAAGAGATTGGACACCCATTTGTCTGAAATAGCATAGGGTTTCCTGCCTAAGCAAAAGGTTGGACTAGAAGACCTCCAAGTTCCCTTCCAATTCTGTTATTCTGTTAAGTAAATGTTATAGTTTGATTGAACACATCCAACCTTCTACAGAAGTCTCTAATTTCTTCATGCTCTAGTGTAATTTCTGGTATAATCTTCAAGAACAGGGGTCTTCAAACTGGGCCACTTTAAGACTTGTGAACTTCAACTCCCAGAATTCCTCCTCCAGTCATGTTAGTTCAGGAATTCTGGGAGTTGAAGTCCACAAGTCTTAAACTTGCTAAGTTTGAAGACCTTTGGTGTAGTCAGCCAAAGATAGGGTTTAGAACAGGGGTCTTCAAACTTAACAGCTTTAGGACTTGTGGACTTCAACTCCCAGAATTCCTCCTCCAGTCATGTTAGCTCAGGCATTCTGGGAGCTGAAGTCCACAAGTCTTAAAGCTGTCAAGTTTGAAGGCCCTTGCTCCAAAACTAATTCTTGCAATAAAAATGAAGCTATTCAATAAATGTATCTTCACCCTGCAACATACAGAATAACAAGAGTTGGAAGAGACCTTGAAGGTCTTCTAGTCCAACCTCCTGCTCAAGCAAGAAACCCTATTTTCAGATAAGTGATTGTCCGAAATACTCTTCAGAAATACATAAATACTCAACTGACAATCACAATATAACATTACTCTGACATCTTTGAAACTGGGGGAAAGAAACTATAAACTAACAATGTCAACTGCATACAAAGAAAATTTGTATAAGATGTTTTATAGATGGCATTTTGCATCGGCAAGACTGGCAAGGATGTTTAAAGATAAACGTTGGAAATGCCATCAAGACACCTGGACCATATTATCATGCTAGAAGCTAAAAGATATTGGACAAAAATACATATGTGGTTGGAAAAGATAATACAGCAATATATGGATTGAAAACCTGAAATATTTCTGTTGGGGATTATACCTGAAACTTATAGTAAAGAGAATGTATATTTAATTATTTATGTATTAACTGCAGTTAGAATTGTATTTGCAAAAAAATTGGAAAAGTGAAGAGATTCCAACTGAAGAGAAGGTGATTAGGAAAATATGAGAATGTGCAGAAATGAATAGGCTAAAACTAACAATTAAGGAGAAGGAACAAACTGAACCTTATATGATGTGGGAATTATTTTATCAATGGCTGGAGAATAAATATGGAAGCTAGAAATTAAAGATGACTAGCAAAAAATAGTAAACATGGGAAAAGGATTAAAAATGTTAAGATCAGGAATGTTATAAGAATTAGATATATTATGTATATTAGTATTAAGTAAGAATAAATATTAATACCAATCAATGAAAATGTAGAAACTGTAATTGTTATTGCACAATATATTTGTACCAGACGACACACTTATTTAAATGTTAAGATGGTTTGTTTGCATAAAATAAAAGAAAATAAATTACAAAAGAAAAAGAAAAGAAACTGGGGGAAAGGTAAGGGATCTTTCTTTATCATGTCTTCAGCTGCATGGACAAGAGAGAAGATGAGACACTTATTCATAGCAGCTTCTTCCAAAACATGAAAAGGTAGATTTAGAACTTTAGAGACTGTGAGTTGCCACAAATCCTTCTACCTCCAAGCGATCTGGCCCTTAATCTCTACAATAAAAGAGCTCCCTGAGGTTCACCAGAAGGCAATTAGCCAAATAACAACTTGTTATTTCTTGAACCTTTAGTCACACTGGAATTGGTTTGATCTGAAGGTAAAAGAAAGGTGAAGCCCATATTAGGAATTCAGCTTTTAAAGACCACTCCTCCGCTACCAAAAGGACTATCCGGAGGTAGTTCTTGACTTACAAACATAACCGAGACCAGAATTTCTGTTGTTAAGCAAACTGGTACTCAGGGGTGGGCTTCAAAAATTTTAGCAAAGGGTTCTCTTCCCGGTTGCTCTGTGGGTGTGGCCATGGTGGGCGTGGCCTAGTCGGCCTCCTGCACCACGATGGGGGGGGGCGTTTTTGCCTTCCCCGGGCTCCGGAGGCTTTTCTTGAGCCTCTGGGAGGGTGAAAACAGTTTCCTTGGGCTTGAAGTCCCTCTGGAAGCTGGAAACGGGCCCATTTCCGGCCTTCCCAAACTTCTAGGAGTCCTGTTTTTCCTTCCCGAGCCTCCGCATGCACCCTGCACTTTATCTGCATCCAAAACGGGCCACGTGGGGACTCAGGGGAGGGGCGGGGCAGGGTGGGCAGGGCCAGCCAGGAGTTGGATTTGGGGGTTCTCCAAACTGCACAGAATCTTAGCTAGGGGCTCTCCTGAACCCCTGCGAACTCCCGGCAGCCCAGCCCTGATCTTACTCAATTTTGCAACCTGTTTTTTTTGTTAAGTGAGTCACTGCAGTTGTAAAGTGAATCATGCGGTCATTAAGCGAATCTAGATTCCCTCACTGACTTTTGTTTTCAGCTGGGAAGGTCACCAATGCTGATCACTTGATCATGGGACCCTGCAACCATCATAAACATAAAGTTGCCAGGGGTGTGGAAAAAATAAGGAAAAAAAATTCTGCCTCTGCCTATCAGCATCCATTGGTATTCATCTTGCTAGCGTCCTGTCAGTGTGTGACAGCTGAGAGCTGAGGCTGTTTGGAAACTGAAACGGTATTTGCTGTAAGAGTAAGCAGGAGACAGCAAGGAGCCTGGGTGTGGCTTAGCTCAACTGTTTTGTACTAAAGCTGGTTGGTGCTGTGAAACTAAAACTGAAACTGAAACTCCTCTCCTCTGGTTGTGTTTTGCATTTGGAACAGATTTCTTTTCAGGTGTGGAGAGGGAATAGAACTCCTTAGCATCAGAGCGTGTTAATAATAATATAGGAAATACTAATGCTCTGATGGTCATTTCAAAAAATCCTTTCTTAGTGAGCACCTAGAAGCCAAGAAGAACATAGGTGTCAAATTTGAAGTTTGTAGGCTCTACGGTTCTGGAGATTTTGTGATGATGCATGAATGGTATTTGAGAGAGAGAGAGAGAGAGAGCATTGACATGATTTCCCATCTCACAGAAACATGACTATGAGGGGTATATACTTAAAACCAGAAGGAAAGCCAACAATAGAATTAAAATAACCAATAATCCATATAACATATGTCTCAGGACAGAGAAAAAAACCCCACTTCCAGCTTACAAAAAAAGAATTAAAAAACCAGAAATAAAAACCAATCAGATAATAGGGCACGTTTAACCTCCAGTCCAAATTCTGGAGGGAACAGCTTAGTCCTTAGGGGCTTTTTCCGTGGTCTTTTCCAAAGATAAAACCAACAAGTGTTTTTGTGGTAAGAAAAAGGCTACATCCTCTGAATAATTGGGATTGCTTTTTTTCCATAGCTATACAGTTCCTTCCTTCGTTGGTTAATATCAGTTCAGATCCCACACGTACATACTTACGCGTCCATCATGTTAATTGTTTCCTTTATGAGTTATACAAAGAGCAGAGCCAGAGCCAGAAGTATTAAGGAAAATAAATTAATGGCAAGAGGGAAGCTGAAAGAAAACTGAACTGAACCTGCTTTATACTAAAACTGTTTGTTAGACGTGTCAACCGAGAGTCTCAGTCATCCAGGTCAGGTTGTCCCAAAGGTGCTTTTTTCAAGAGGCAACTGGACTTTCTGGTTTTTATTTGAAGACGTTTCGCTTCTCATCCAAGAAGCTTCTTCAACTCAGACTGGATTGTGGGGGAATGGAAGGATTTATGCTCCTTGTAGACAGCTGGTCATTTGCATTCTTTTAGGGAGTCATTGAGGACACCTGAAGATTAGTCTGGGTCCTCAGAATCACCTGATTGGTGCACTTTTTGGAACTGTTGAAAGGACTGTGTTGTAGACTGGAGGTAGATGATGTCATGTCCCTCCCCTTCTGTGGAGAGAGGGCTGTTCAGTTTTGACCTAGATGGCCTTTTTGACTTGTCTTTCAAACCAGAGGCCTTCTCTGTCCAAAATGTGGGCTTTGCTGTCTTCAAAAGAGTGGCCTTTGTCTTTTAAATGCAGATGGACTGCTGAATCTAGTCCTGGTGGGTTTGTTCTCCTATGTTGTGCTCTCGTTTATGAAGAACAAGAAAGTCCAGTTGATTTTGGGGGGGGAAAGAGCACATTTGGGATTGTTTGTTATACCCTTCCATACATTCCTGCCCCTGAAAATCACACCACTCTACATTCGTTTTTGTGTTTTAAGCTTCTCGGCTCTTTCATTTTGAAGATCTCATGAAGTTCCTCCATCCATGTCTCTCTTGGTCTTCCTCTCAATTCAATCTATATCCATTCAGTGCAGATTCATTTATGACCTCATTCCTCTCTTCTTGACTGACCACTCAGTGATTTTCTTATGAAACCCATTCATTCTCCATCTTTCCCTGGCTGTTTTCTACCTGCACTTCCATATTTAAAAAATGGGCAGGAAAATGATCTTATAGACAATTTTTTTCATTCCTTTCAAACATCATGGATTCTTTTCAGGATCCCCTGAACATATTTTTTCAACTATTTTTTTTAAGTAAACATTTTTCCAAGCTACCAAAATCCATGCTCGTGATATAGATATTATTTACAAACATTTACTTCATTTTTCCTGTCAGCTGCCTCAGTTTTTGACAACTGCCTCAGTTTTTGATATCCCCTGTGGCATCACACAACTGGTCTACATTTTATTGAAAATGATTTGGGTTATCCGGTGTAGGAAGCTTCCCCCTCTCACCGTCCCAAGAATGAAATATTTTGGAGAATATGAAAAGAGGCAAAATATTACATTTCCTCAAAGAAGAAATGAAGAAAAAAACCTTAACAAAGGCAGAAAGCATCCCCAACAGCCTCCAGCCTCAAGTCTTTAAAGATGGATATTTCGTGCCCATTAAAAAATCCAGGCCAGCCTAGTCACAAACAAAACACCTTCAGGTCCAGAAGATGGGATTAAGAATTTACACCCCTCCCACACACACACACACATCCAAATTCTAAGAGCAGGACATGACATTTAGGACATAATAGGATTAACCCACCATCATTAGAATAGCAAAAGGCTCAAGGCTCACTACATTGCACAACCCCCTGGAGCATCTCAGAAGCCTATAAAAATCTATGTACACATCAAACCAGTTTGTTAGCTGTCCCGGAACTACATGCTGTTCTCAGTTCTGCTCATCAATAAACAGAGTCTTTCTTTCCAATCAGCCTCCATTTTATTTCCAGTGTCTTTCTCCTGGCTTGGAACTGGGCCTGGATTTTTCTTCCAACACAAGACTTAATAAAACAGCTTAATAAAACAATCAATCAGCTCTAATATTACAAGAAGCATTCCTCATGTATTTCTCTGTAAATAAATTAAACCTCTGAGGGGACAGCACAAACCTATTTGCTAAGGGGGAAAAAATAATTCATTCTCATGTGTGCTCTAGTTCCACTTTAGAGGATGACTTAAAGCCATTCGTTTAGTGACCAGAGTTACAATGGCACTGAAAAAAGTGACTTATGACTGAATTTCACACTTATGGTTGCTCCATCGCCCATGGACATATGGAAAAAATTTGGGCACTTGGCAACTGGCATGTATTTATGCCAGTTGCACTATCCCAGGGCCAACTTGTGGGAAACAGAGTTGTATTGTTTTTACAGAATTCTAAGAAGACATGTTGGCCTGTGAAGAAAGTACATTGTATATGTTTCTAATCTCATGAGCTAGGCTGAAGTCTGAGAATTGTGTTAGGAGCTAGGATTAGAGGCCTTTGCTAGGCTAGAAACTGGCTATAACCAGAATTTACGGACTTAATAGTTACTCTAGAGACAACGCCTAGGAACTAGGACCATAAAAGGAAATAAGGGCAGGGGGAGATAGAATTAGAGAAGTGGGAGATGTAATCAGGGGCAGAGATAATTTATTCTTTTTAGCTATTTTTGATAGGTTCTGATATCATTATTCCTAGGCCAATGAAGAAGAGGTGGGAGGTAAATTTGTAATGGTACTAGAGAGCTATGCTGGCTGAGGAATTCTGGGAGTTGAAGTCCACAAGTCTTAAAGTTGCCAAGTTTGAGGACCCCTGATTTAGGGTGTGTCCACTGTGCCTTCGTGTGCGTGGTCCGTCCGCTTTGCAAAGTAAAGAATAAAATTACCATTGTTTTCTCTTGGAAGTTTGGCCCGGGGATTGTTTATTTCCAAACTAGACAATGAATCCCACAATCTGACCAACAACTGTAACCTTCCCAGCTAACTGCCAACAATGGGGGGAAGCCAGATTTGTTCAATGACCTCATGATTCATTTCAGTGATTCACTTAACAATGGTGGCAAACCAAGTTGTAAAGTGGGGCAAAGCTCACTTAGCCACTGCCTTGTTTAGCAATGGAGATTTTGGGCCCGACTGTGGTCTTAAGGCAAGGATTACCTACACAACATACTGCTTTACTCTCCTCAGTAACTCCATATTTACAGAAAACATTCTAAAATTCACCATTTTTCTATAGCCCTACAACCAACTCACCGGAGACTAAAATCCAGGAAAAGCTTCCTTAGATCGACGGAAGACTTTGAAAAATTTGAAAGCAGAATGGACCTCTGGAAAACTACAAAGAACCAACACTAGATGGAACCAATGGAGGAGGTGGCACATGGGTCTGGTCAAAACTGGGAAGCATGGAAATTGTTGAATAGACTGTGCATGGGACAGCAAGATCCAGAGACACTCTAAATAAATGGGGTTATGCTACAGTTTCTTCCCTTTGCAATTATGATGACATGCAAACAACAGCACATGTACATATCTACCCTTTGTGTTTTGATTGGTGAACCTTTGAGGACTTCATGGCAGTGTGACAGAACACAATGAATGTTGCTAGTTTCTGGGCAAGGTCTGTTTAACGTGTACATAATCTTATATTTTGTATTATAAAGAGCCCTGGTGTCACAGTGGTTGGAAGTGATTGCAGGCTAACTCTGCCAACTACCAGCAGTTCGATCCTGATCGGCTCAAGGTTGACTCAGCCTTCCATCTTTCCGAGGTCAGTAAAATGAGGACCCAGATCGTTGGTGGCAATATGCTGACTCTGTAAACTGCTTAGAGATGGCTGTAAAGCACTGTGAAACAGTATATAAATCTAAGTGCTATATTGCTATTCCTTCTTTCTTTCTTTCTTTCTTTCTTTCTTTCTTTCTTTCTTTCTTTCTTTCTTTCTTT
>NW_020769981.1:0-10965 GCF_900518735.1 Pseudonaja textilis
AGGACTAGAACTCACAGTCTCTTGTCTCCTAGCCTGGTACCTTAAACCACCAGAACAAGCTGGCTGTCACCCACCTTCCATGCAGCAAGGCATGCAACTAGCTTAGTGAAAATAGAAGCTGTATGAACAGTGATTTTTAGAAATACATTTATGTTTGAGCTTCTTCGGCGACAGACCGAAATCTGCAATTGTGCTCAGTTTCAATCTGTGCTCACCGCTGGAGCACCCCGAGCCGGCTGGTTTTGGGGCTAAGCCACCCCGTAGAGGTGGTGAAGAGGGGGGAGACTGCCAGCAGGGTTGAGGAGAGCCGCATCTCTTTTCGCCAGCTGGCCATTACTTCCTTTGCCAAAGGCAGTTGCAGCGGTGGTCAGAAATGGCCACCTCAAAAGAAGAACTCGACCGGAAAAGAATGTGCAAAAGAATGGTTGTTTAAAAGTTTTTAAAATGGTATCACTCTTGGAAGAATTGAGAATGGAAGTTAAAAAACAGAAAGAAGATGCACAAGAAGGAAGAGGTTCTTTTGGCTTCGTATTTCAATTTTTAGAAATGGAGATCCTGAACTATGAGAAACAACAAGAAATGCTTGCAGAACAAGAAGGGAGGGACAAAGAAGAAGCCATCTTCAATGACCAAGTATTTTTATGTGGGGAAAAGAAAGGAAAGGGGGGAAAGAGAGTGAAAAAATTAAGATCCAAACACACACACACACACACCCCAAAAAATAGTTTGAAAAGTAATTATAACATTAGGAAGAAACAGAAGAGAGGATTACAGAAGAGAGAATTAGAGAGAGAAGGGGTCAAAAGGGGAAGGGAGAAGAAGAGGGAGAAGAGGGAAAGGAAAATAAATTATAAAGGACAGAACCAGGACATAGAGAAACAGGGAAAACGTACAAGACATGGAGATAATGGGTGAAAACTTAATTGAAAGGGAGATTCTGCAAGGGTACATAAGATAGCATTTATCACATAATAGTATAATTAATTTTTAAATGACCACTAATTTACTGTTCCATTGAACTGATAGAGATTTAATACTGTATCTTTGATTATCTAGTCAACTGATTGATTGATTCTTAGTAATAAGTTGATTGATTTTTAGTAATGTAACCCCACTTTTGATTTGTTCTCTAAGTTATCAATTAACATTTATTAATTACCAACATTCATTAAGTAATAGTCTATCTATCACATTAATTAGCTATTGTAATTGTTTAGTATACTATTGTGATTGACCATGCCAGCCAGAAACTCCAAATCTTCCACTACCAAACAACAACAAAAAATAATATCTCTACCAATGACCTCCCAACTACCTATCAGTTCAAAATCAAATCCCAACCCAACAACCATTATCACAATTACTACCTCAACTACAATCACAACTACAACCAAAATAACCACCAAACCACAACTACAAGTAATTACTATCCCATCAAATAATTCCACAAATGACATCTCCTTACTCATCAGAGACACCATTGAACATGATCAGAAATGTTCAAATCCCATCTTATTGGGTCTTGAAGACACCAACAAATCAGATGACATCACCAAAGTTTGTAATATCATAAGCAACTCAAATACAACAAACATCTCTCCTGAAGATATCATTGAAATAACCAGAGATGGACGTGGGTACAAATACAATGATGGCTCTGTGGCCCCCAAATTTTGTAGAGATGTATGCAAAAATGAGTCCAGCAAATGCATATTGATTCATACAATAAACACCATTACAAAAACCAATCCCAACCACAAAAATCTTTGCTCAAGACCAGACTTATCCATACTGCAAAGAATCCGCTCCCGTGAACTCCGCAAGGATCTCAAAAGACGTCTAGACAATGGAGAGAAGGATCTTTACATTGACTACATTGCAGATTGTATCAAAAGTAAGTCACATAACCCAAAACTCCATATCCAACCCTACCTCATTCAACCCACCATCACTCAAAACTAGACACGCACGCCCCTAACTACCTCAATTCCAACTACAACTGGCCTTAAATGCAAGCTACTCAATGCAAGAAGCCTTGTGAATAAAATACCTGAATTTCTCCTCTTACTAAATATGGCTAAATTCAACATCATATTTGTCTGTGAAACATGGCTCAATGCATCTCTCCCTAACTCCATTACCACAGTAAGAGACTATCATGTTTACTTATTTGTCTGTGAAACATGGCTTAATGCATCTCTCACTGACTCCATTACCACAGTAAGAGAGTATCATGTTTACCGATCAGATCATGAAATCCGTAGAGGAGGTGGTGTTGCTATCTTCTATAAAAAGTCCTTACATCTAAAAAACATCCAAATTACCCAAGAGCTTCCTCTTCCTGAGACCATCGTCTGTGAAATATCACATTTCGATTCTTACTATGTTACAGAGCACCTGATTATGACATTGAACATGTAAACAAGCTAAATTCACTACTAACATGGGCAATATCCTGCCCACACACTTTTATCTTTCTTGGTGACTTCAATCTACCTCACATTAAATGGACTCTAAACGAATGTAAAACTGAACCCATACATGCAACCTTCTACAATGCGGTAACAAACCTGGGACTGGAACAGCTAGTAACCAACAATACTAGACTTAACAACTTCCTTGATCTCATCTTCTGCAATAGTTTGAATTCAATTTACGGAATACAAATTAAAGAACCCTTTTCCAGCAGTGACCCACAGCATGATTGACTTTTGTCTCAACATACATCCACATAAAAATCATCACAATGACAAAATCCCCAATTATAGCTTCAAAAAAGGCAACTATGATCTTATAGACAACGATCTCTCATCCCTTGATTGGCAATTTCTATTCACTGGATGCAATACTGTTGAAGACCATTACAACATATTTTACTTGAAGTCAAAAGAGTCATCAAACTATATGTACCAATAACAACTCCAAAAACCAGAAAAAACAGATTACCCATAACAATAAGAAAGCTTCAATCCAAAAAGAGATCACTCTGGTGGAAAAACAAATCTGGTCACATTGCCAACTTCAAAAGCCAATACAAAAATTTATGCCACCAGATACAGACTGAATGCACCTATTATCACATTAAACAAGAGGAAAACCTTCTGCGCACCAATTCCACCTCAGCTTTCTACAATTTTGTAAACAACAAACTAAAAGACTCAAGGTGCATCCTACCTCTGAAAGGACCTAATGGTAGAGACTGCAATGATGACACCATTAAAGCCAACTTCTTAAACACATTCTTTGGCTCAGTATTTGTAAAAAGCAATGGATCATGCCCAGTATTTCCTAGTTGAACCACAGACAACTACAATGATCTAATACATATTGATTTTACAGAAGACAATGGAAAAGCACTACGCAATCTAAAACCATCTCTATCTATTGGACCAGATGGAGTTTGGAAGTTTGCATGATGTTGCTGACCTTGAAAGGGGATAGCAGGATTGGGATGATGGATGGATGGATACTTTTTGATAGTTTTAGTGAGATTGAACCTATTTAAGAAAAGGATTGATGAATCTGGTTACTGGCAGTACCATACTGCTCATGTCAAGAGGAAGCAGCTGATTATCTCCCAGGTTCAGGAGATTAGAGGGGTGAAACCCAGAAATGTTGTTTTCCCATCAGGAAACTAGGTCTGTGGAATGGCCTCCAGCTGGAGGTTTATTTGTCTGAAACCTTATTTACTTTTCAGAAGAAGTTGAAAGCAGAACTTCTCCAAAGAGCTTGGGATCGTCCAATCACCAGGAATGATTTTATTTTTAAATGTGTATTTATAAGAGGCTTATTTTGTACTATCATATTTTCCTTGTTTTTAACGAGTAGCAGAAAGTCTGTTTTGATTGCAGCAGGATATGAATTGAATAGATAAACAAATAGACAAATAAACACTTCTAGCATTGGACATAACTTGGGTTTCTAGTGGACCTGTGTGATGGACAAATAGGTCGCAAAATCCTTTGGAGTCAGGGAAGGTTTTTCAAGAACAAGGGGACCCTGGCTTTTTAAAGGCCAGCAGAAGCTCTCTCTTGCATAAAGATGTGTTCACCTTCTTCCGCATTCACCCAGCCAATTTTTTTATCCAGAGCAGCAATTTCTATTTTCATTATAAGGGATGGACCACAAATAGATCATCCTATATGTTATGTCCCCAGGACTGACACAAGTTCCCCATCAGGTCCGTTCCTTCCGCGGGGGCGTCAGCAGCCCCCATTGGCTGGCTCCCTTCGACAGCCGGTTATAAAAGCCGGCTGTGAGGTCGAGCCAGCCGCTGTTCGCTGGTAGGTCTGCCTGGTTAGAAGCAGACGCGACAGCCCCCTTTATTCCCCTGAATAAAGTGTGTTATTGGAATGCTCTGGTGTGGCCTCCCCTTCTTCTGATCTATAACATTGGCGACAAGGATGGGATCTGGCCAACCAGCAGCAATAGCAAAGAGCTGAAATCACACACCAAACGCTGAACCGTAGCCGCGCCATGAGAGCTCGGTCAGTTGTGGATTGCAGAAGTGAAAGCGGAGCATGTAGCCGCTCCGTGTAAAAAAAAAAAAAAAAGAAAGCTACATGAAGAGCAGGGCGCTGAGAGCCTCAGCCGCCGACACTGAGCGCAGAATTCAACTGCTGGTTCGAATTCTGCTGTTAGCAAGTTTGGCGCTGTACTCGCAGCCGCCAGAACGCATTGGGCGCGCGATTTGAATAGCTGTCAGCACGACGCTACAGCTATAGCCGCCTACGCCTTGGGGAAGGCGCGAAATTCAAACAGGAGTCAGTTACGGGCTACAGCCATAGCCGACAGAGTCACATAGAGCGTGAAACACAGAGAGAACCTCTAAGAGCTGAAACACTAAGCTGGGGCAGATCAGCAAGCTACTGCTGCCACGCTTATCAGGGCCATTGTATTCCCAGTGAGATTGCCCAGTCTACCAACAGACTGAAAGCCACACTTATCAGGGCCACTGTATTCCCAGTGAGATTGGTCAGTCTACCAACAGACTGAAAACCCAATATGAATTCAAATCCGGCGTTCCCGCCATTTAAGCCAGATGAAGACAAGTGGGACTCTTACAGAAACCGCTTCAATCACTACATTGATGCCATTGGTCTGGCCGATGCTACAGAGAACAGGAAGAAATCGTACTTCCTGAGTTACTGCGGGGCCACAGTGTTCGATACCGCCACAGCGCTATTTGCACCCAGGGAGTTAAAGAGCGTCCCCTGGCCCGAGCTGTTAGAGACACTCTCTAACCACTATTCCCCAAAACCATCGCAGATCGCGAGACGTTTTGCCTTTCGCATGAGGAAGCAAGCAGATGGGGAATCTATCAATCAGTATTTGGCCGCCCTGAGAACCGCAGCTCTCCACTGCGAATTCAAAAATTACCTAGACGACATGCTCCTTGACCAACTCGTCTGTGGAGTCAAAGACTTAAGATTGCAGAGGCGTTTGCTGGCTAGAAAAGACCTCAACCTCACTCAAGCAATCGAGGAAGCCTTGGCAGCAGAGCTAGCAACCCAATCAGCTGCCGAAATACAAGGGAGCGCAGCCAAATCCAGTCCAGTCACCATCCACTCAGAGGAGGTGGTGAGTGAAGAAGACCCCGTCGAGCACCTAGAAGTTCATCGACTCAAGCCATCCAAGCAGCCACAGGTAGGAACTAGGCCTGGGAACAGCAACACGTCCAAACACATCCTGTTGTGCCTCGCCTGCGGGGGTTCCCATGCCAGAACGACTTGCAGGTTCAGGAACGTCACCTGCAACAATTGCGGCAAGAAAGGCCACATCGCCAGGGCCTGCCAGGCAACACACGTGGCTCCACAAAAGGCAGCATCCTTTTACTCCCCTCCGGGGCCACCCAGGCAAGTAGAAAATTGTTACACGTGCTACCAAGCTAACCACACTTTTCTGACACCTAATAAAATCACGCTTTCTATCCATTTAGAAGGTAAACCCTGTCTTATGGAAGTCGATACCGGGTCAGCACTCTCGATCATCTCATGGAGCACGCTCAAGAAACTACGACCCAACCTGTCCAGAAACCAGCTCCAGAAGAGTCGTCTCACCTTGAGGGACTACCAGGGGAAGAACATCCCAGTACTCGGAACAGGCAAGTTCCTTGTTAAATTCAAATCCTTTAAAGGCCATCTGCCTTTAGTGGTGATAGATGGTACCCTCCCTAGCCTTTTGGGGTTGGATTGGTTCCCCTATCTCGGCCTTAGCTTAACGGGAGTTCATGCTGTCTCACCTTCCGATATCGACTCGCTATTTTCAGACTATGCTGATGTGTTCAGCGATGAATTGGGTTGTTATAAGGGTACACCCATCTCCTTTTCAGTGGACCCCCAAGCAGTTCCTGTCTGTTTAAAGCCACACAGAGTACCATTTGCTCTGCGCTCTAAACTGGACGCGGAACTGGACAAATTGCTCAAACAAGGGGTGATCGAGCCCACGGATTTTGCTAAGTGGGAGACCCCAATTGTCACACCCCTAAAAAAAGATGGCAGTATAAGAATGTGTTCTGACTACAAGACCACAATTAACCGCTATCTGCAGACTAGCGCGTACCCAGTTCCGGTGATCCAACACTTACTACACACATTTGAACCAGGAACCATATTCGCCAAATTGAATATGTCACAGGCTTATCAACAGTTTCCTGTAGACAACCAAACGGCCGAATTGCAAACAATTGTCACCCACAGAGGGGCATTCCGATGCAAACGTCTCCAATTTGGCGTTAGCGTCGCCCCAGGTATATTTCAGTCATTAATGGAACGGATACTGCAAGGCCTCCCTGGCGTGGTTCCGTATTTTGATGATATTTTGGTATCAGCCAGGGACAGACCCCAGCTTCTCCTCAGAGTCAGAGCGGTATTGGATAGGTTCAGGCAGCATGGCCTCAAACTAAAAAGGGAGAAGTGTGCCATCGCCACTAAGCAGGTGGACTTTCTTGGGTATAAAATAGACGCCTCAGGCATCCACCCGGTGGAATCCAAAGTCAAAGCCATTCATGAGGCACCCACTCCTTCTTCCAAGTCAGAGTTACAGGCTTTCCTGGGATTGCTAAACTTCTATGCATCGTTCCTACCCCACAAAGCGTCAGTAGCAGAACCGCTGCATAGACTTCTAGACAAAAACACTCCATGGTATTGGGGACCCAAAGAGGATTACGCTTTTAAGGCAGTTAAGTCGCTGCTCACCTCGGACGCTGTCCTAATACAGTTTGACCAACACCTTCCTCTAGTCTTAGCAGCAGACGCCTCACCTTTCGGGATCGGGGCTGTCTTGAGTCACAGACTGCCCAACGGCTCTGAAGCCCCAATCGCCTTCTTTCCAAGAACCTTTTCAGCAACTGAACGTAACTACAGCCAAATTGACAAAGAGGCCCTAGCCGCCGTAGCTGCGGTCAAAAAATTCCATGAATTTCTTTTTGGTCACAATTTCGAACTTGTCACAGACCACAAACCACTATTGGGGCTTCTCTCAGGTGAAAAGCAGACACCGCAAGTCTTGTCACCTAGGATGACTAAGTGGACATTATTCCTGGCGGCTTACTCATACAAACTAGTTCACCGTCCAGGAAAACACCTTAGCCACGCCGACGCCCTCAGCCGCTGCCCGTTGCCGGCACCCGTGGAGGACCCGGCCCCGGTACATGCCATTTTCAATGCCAGTGAGTTCAACCTTCCAGTCACTGCCGGCGACATCGCCCTCCACTCCAAAAAAGACAAACTTATCGCCCAGGTTCTGGACTGGGTACGGAGGGGGTGGCCGGGCAGCGATCTCTCAACTGAATTCTCACCGTTTAAAACCCACCAGCAAGAGCTTTCCAGTTTGCAGGGCTGCCTGTTATGGGGGACCAGAGTTGTCATTCCAGAACCACTGCGCACACCCGTCCTGAAGGCGCTGCACGAGGGACATCCCGGCATCGTCCGGATGAAAGCGTTGGCTCGGAGTTACGTCTGGTGGCCGGGCATGGACGATGAAATAGCAAAATGGGTAAGCTCCTGCCGTCCCTGTCAGGAATCCAGGCCAGCACCGCCAATCACCACCCCAACCAAAGGGGAAAGTGCCAACGCACCGTGGTCACGTTTGCACATTGACTTGGCCGGGCCATTCCACGGCAAGACTTTCCTGGTGGTCGTCGATTCATTCTCAAAATGGATCGATGTGGCCCTCCTACTCGCGACCACCACCCGAGCAATTGTCCAGGCTCTGACCCGCCTATTTGTTACACACGGTCTGCCTGACACCATAGTCTCAGACAATGGGCCCCAATTTACGTCCACAGAATTCAGTCGGTATGTCACCAACCTGGGCATCCAACATATCCTGACGGCTCCCTTTCACCCCGCTAGCAATGGGTTGGCGGAGAGAGCCATTAGGACAGCAAAAGAGGCGTTGGCAAGATTCACTCAAGACGACTGGCACTCCAGACTCTCTCGTTTTCTTTTGAGCCAACACTCAACCCCATGCACTGTCACAAATAAGTCTCCAGCCGAACTACTGATGGGCAGACGTTTGAGGACGGTGTTAGATAGACTGCACCCCCACTATTGCCCTGACACACCAATTGGTTCTAACAGTAGGGTCAGGAGTTTTGTATTACAGGACCGAGTGTTTGCCCGGAACTACGCGGGCGATCCGTTGTGGGTACCCGGAAGGATCGTGGCCATCACCGGTCCGAGATCATACCACATCCAGCTGGAGGACGGGCGCATCTGGCAGAGACATCTGGACCAGATAAGAAGTCGCCAGAGCGAATTTGCCAACTCTGGCCCAGGGACTCCAGGGACACTCCAGTCGCCGCTCCTGAATCCGAGTTGGGACCACCAGAGTGACCTGCCTCCGCCGGCCGAACCGAGGGAATGGACGGTAGACCGGGACCGTCCACCAGAGTCGCCAGCCTTACCGTCCAATGACACTACCAGGTTACGTGACGATGACAGTTCAACAATCCAACCTGAAGACTGTGGTCATTCCCAGACTCCAGACCGAGTTCCGGATCGACCCTGTGCTCCCGCAAGCCCCGTTCCTGACTCACCGAACTCTGTGCCACTTTGTGTCTCACCAGAATTGCGCCAGTCAGGGCGCTCGCACAGGCCACCCGTTTACTTAAAAGACTATTCGTGTTCGTATCTGGGGGGAAGGGGTGTTATGTCCCCGGGACTGACACAAGTTCCCCATCAGGTCCGTTCCTTCCGCGGGGGCGTCAGCAGCCCCCATTGGCTGGCTCCCTTCGACAGCCGGTTATAAAAGCCGGCTGCGAGGTCGAGCCAGCCGCTGTTCGCTGGTAGGTCTGCCTGGTTAGAAGCAGACGCGACAGCCCCCTTTATTACCCTGAATAAAGTGTGTTATTGGAATGCTCTGGTGTGGCCTCCCCTTCTTCCGATCTATAACACTATACTTAGAGTTTCTTTTTAATGGGAACATATGGCTGCATGGGGCCACATCAGGAGTGGGATTCTACCGGTTCTGCCCAGCTCTATAGAACCGGTAGCTCTGAAGAGCAGCAGACACAGAACTGGTTCTGTGTTTGCTGCTGTTTGGCCCACCCGCCAGTCTGCCTGGGCTCTTACCTGTCTTTTATTTCCTGCTTTTTTCAACCTCAGCTGCTTTGCGTGGCACAGCTGACATTGAAAAAGCAGTAAGAAAAGTAGCTTTTCAAATGCTGCGCACCTGGGCACAGCACTTTTCAGCTGTCTGGGCAGCAATGCTTAAGGTTTTGCATGCGCAAAACATAGTTACCAAACTGGTAGTAACACCAGTTGAATCCCACCCCTGGGCCACATATAATCTCAGTATCTCTTTCCTGCACACCCAGAAATGTAGCAAGTCAAATACAATTCACCAAGAAAAAAGAGAGGCTCGACTGATTTAGAATAGAATAGGACTGAAAGGGACCTTGGAAGCCTTCTGGTCTAGCTCCCTGCTCAAGCAGGAGAACCAGGGGTGGTATTCAGCAGGTTCTGACCAGTTCTGGGAACCAGTAGCGGAAATTTTGAGTAGTTCAGAGAACCGGCAAATACCACCTCTGACTGGCCCCACCCCCATCTATTCTCTGCCTCCCGAGTCCCAGCTGATCGGCTGGGTCTTCTTTGGTTGCCCTGCACAGGAGAACGGAGTTGGAATGCAGGTCAGTGGGGTGGGGAAGGAATGGGATTTTGCAGTAACCTTCCCCTGCCATGCCCACAGAACCGTAGTAAAAAAATTTAAATC
This sequence comes from Pseudonaja textilis, assembly GCF_900518735.1. The sequence goes on from NW_020769981.1 coordinate 10,216, forward strand.
CCACCACTGAAGAGAATCTATACCATTTCAGATAAGTGACTGTTTAGTCCACGGGTGTCAAACTCATGGCATCACATTGCTGTCATGTGACTTTTGTCTTTAGCCTTTTCTTAAAAACCAGTGATGGAGCACCCACAATTTCTGAAGGCAAGCAGTTCCACTAGTTAATTGTCCTAGCTGTTAGGAAGTTTCTCCTTCATTCCAAGTTGCTTCTCTCTTTGGTTAGTTTCTAACCATTAGAAAATAAATTGATCCCCTCCCAGGGGTGGGATTCTACAGGTGCGCACCTATTCTCCAGAACCGGTTGTTAAAATTCTAAGCAGTTTGGAGAACTGGTTGTTAGAAGAAATTATTGGCCTAATCCTGTAAGGAAGGCAGGAAGGAAACATTCTGCTGTTGCTTACAGAAACTGCCTCTCCGTTAACTCTAATTACGTTCTTGGCAGGACTAGACTTCCTGTCTCTGGAACTTCTCTGGAGTTTTTTCCCCCTCCTTTGCTGGTACTTTGCTTGTGTGGAGTGACCATTCAAAGTTACAATGGCGTTGATAAAAGTGACTTATAACCATTTTTCACGCTTACGACACTTGCAGCAACCTCAGCCCTTTTCTCCGGTCCTTTCTCTCCCCAAAAAGAGAATGAGATGTGGTTAGATTTTTCTTTCTTTCGTTCTTTCTCTCTTTCCTTCTTTCTCTCTCTCCCTCCCTCTCTGTCCTTTCTTTCTTTCTTTCTTTCTTTCTTTCTTTCTTTCT
>NW_020769981.1:10975-35709 GCF_900518735.1 Pseudonaja textilis
AAGAGATTCCTACTGATGACAATGTGATTAGAAAAATATTAGAATGTGTAGAAATGAATAGATTAACACTTGCAATTAATGAGAAGGAACAAACTGAATATTATGAGATATGGGAACTATTTTATTGATGGCTAGAGAAAAAATATGAAAACTACAAATAGCTAATAGATTAGTGAAACATAGAAAATAAGTTTAATGTCAAGGAGTGTTATAGTAATAGAAATATTATATAGATTAATAAGATAAGAATAAGATAAAAAATAGAGAATTAATACCAAAGTAATGAACATGGATGTACATTTTAATTGTTATTGCACAAGATACTTGTACCCAGACGACACACCGTTAAATGGAAGATGAATTATATGTACTTTAAATAAAATTTTAAAAAGTTTACAAAAAGAAAAAAAGAAAGGGAACTGCTTAGGGCAATGGCATTCATCTCCTTTTAATGACTCCATAATCCCTTACAGGGTGGAGACTGGGCAACTGAATGGAGCTGAGTGTTTGGTGGCCGGATGCCCTTCCTGTTGCCAATGCAGAGTTTTGTTCAGTAGATACAACAATTCAGTAGGTACAACAATTTCCTATAATGCTATGAGAAACAAGAGAACTTATGCCCAACAAAACGTATTACAACAACAAATCAAAGACTTAGAAATACAATTACAAAAAACCCCTAAGATCCAAGGAATACAAAACCAGTTAATATTAGCCAAACATAAGCTGAATTTAATTGAACAAGATAAAATAGAAGTTAGTTTGAGAAGGTCCAAACAAAATTATTTTGAACACGCTAATAAACCAGGAATATGGCTATCTTATAAACTTAAAAAAGAAAAAGAAAAGAGACTGATACACCAACTAATAGACGAGAAAGGCATACCACAACATGAGATTGAGAAAAAAAAAAGATATTATATTAAACTATTTTCAAAGATTATATAAAAAAGAAGAAATCAGTGAAGACAAAATAAGAACTTATCTGGAGAACACGAATGATAAAACAATAGGGGAAGGAGAGAAAGAATTATTAAATAAGGATATTACATGGTCTGAGTTGAAATCTGCAATGGAGAACCAAAGTAATAATAAATCCCCTGGTCCAGATGGGATTCCAGTAGAATTGTACAAAGCTACAATAGAGTTAGTAAGGCCACTGATGCTGGAAGTGTTTATCGAAGTACTTTTGGCAGCCAAAATGCCAGACACATGGAGGGGGGGCGTTGATTTCGTTAATTCTGAAGGAGGATGTAGATGTCAGATATATCAACAATTATAGACCAATTTCACTTTTAAACGCTGATTATAAATTATTTACCTCAGTTATAGAGAATAGAGTAAAACAAGTTTTAAATTTATACATTCATGAAGACCAAAATGGTTTCCTTCCATCCCGCCAAATCAAAAATAATCTAAGAACCGTTATTGACGTCTTAGAATATTATGAAGTTCATCCAGAGAAACAATTTGCACTCATGTTTTTAGATGCGGAGAAAGCATTTGATAATCTACATTGGCACTTTTTAATACAAAAAATCTATAACATGAGTCTGGGCACTAAATTCGAGAACATTATCACAACAATTTACAACACCCAACAGGACAATATACTAATTAATGGTGAACAAACAGGCCCATTAAACATTGAAAAGGGCATTAGACAGGGTTGCCCCCTCTCACCCCTCCTATTTATACTTGCTTTAGAATCACTGTTAACGTGGATAAGACAAAACTCTGAATTCCAAGGAGTAAGGGTCAAAGCAGAGGAATATAAACTACAGGCGTTTGCAGACGATATGGTTTTCTTCCTAGAGGAACCCATGGAAAAAGGACATAACCTAATAAAAGAACTAGAACAATTTGGTTCAGTAGCAGGATTAAAGATCAATAGAAATAAGACAAAATTAATGACTAAAAATCTAATAGAGAATCAGAGGAAAGAATTAGAAAAAACCATGGGGATACAGGCAACAAAAAAGGTCAAATATTTAGGCATATGGTTAACACCACATAGTAAATCGCTCAAAGAGAATAATTATGATAAACTATTACAGCAAATTAAGAAAGACCTAGAATCCTGGAATAAGCTGCAGCTTTCTCTACCGGGCAGGATTGCCACGATCAAAATGAACATCTTACCAAGATTCTTTTACTTATTCCAGACAATCCCAATTAAATTACCAAAAAATTTTTTTGAAGATATAAATAAGGTAACACTTAAATTTATTTGGCAAGGGAAAAAAGCTAGAATCAATATTAAGGCTTTACAAGATGCAAAAAGTAGAGGGGGGCTAGCGCTCCCAAATTGGGAATTATATTATTGGGCAACCAACTTATTATGGTTAAAAGACTGGGTTAATTTACTCAACAAAAGAACTTTAGCCTTGGAAGGGCACGATCTTCAGAGAGGGTGACACGCATTTCTACGGGAAATGGGGAAAACTAAACAGTCGTATTTTCATAGATACCTTATTAGAGATTCATTATTAACTAATTAGAAAAAAATATCCAAAAAACATTATTTAAAAATTCCGATTTGGCTTTCAACAATGGAGGCAATGGTTCATCCCAACAATTTGGATATAACAAAAACAACTAAATATAAAGATTTATTAGACCCTCTAGGAAAATTAAGAACTCGACAGGATTTACAGGAACAGGGATTTCAAATCGACCAGTGGTTATATATACAAATCCATAGCAGATACAAACAAGATATCAAAGAGTTTGGAATCTATAGCAAATTACAATATTTAGATAAAATCTTATTAGGATCAAATAAAAAGAATATCTCCAAATTTTATAAATATTTATTGGAGGTAGAATTAGAGCAAGAGATAGTGAAAGGGAACATGATAACGTGGAGTAGGAATATTGGAAGAAGCATTACATTAACAGAATGGGAAAAGATCTGGAATAGAAACATCAAGATTACGAAATCGGCAGCGTACAAAGAAAATACGTATAAAATGTTATATAGATGGCACTTACCCACTTCGAGGTTGGCGAAGATGAACCCTAACATGAGCTCAAGGTGTTGGAAATGCAAAAGCACTGAAGGAACATTTTTTCACACGTGGTGGTCTTGTAAAACTACCCAAAAATTTTGGCAAAAAATCAGAAAATGATTGGAGGAGATAACTAAAGAACAAATAGACTATAAACCAGAGTTCTTCCTGTTAGGGATCTCTGATAGATATTTATCTGAAAAGACAAAATATGTAATAATCCATATTCTAACTGAGGCTAGATTAGCATTTGCTCAATGTTGGAAATCACCTCATACACCTTCAGAGCAAATGGTTATTCAGAAAATTTGGGAGTGTGCTGAAATGGATAAACTAATGATAGCGTTAAAAAACAAAGAGTCCTCAACATTTTACGACAACTGGGACTCATGGTATAATTGGCTTACACAGAGACAAATTATGTAAATGATAAAAAGTAACTTAAACATAATGGAAAAGAGGAGTAGATTGGATATGACGAAGAGAAATGATCCTTACAGACGGTCACAAAAAGATATCATTTGTTTTTAATTGTATTTTCTACCCTATTCTCCCTCCCCTTCCCTTCCCTTCTCTCCCTCTATATCTTTTCTCTTCCCCCCAACCAGCCTTTATCCGGTGTGTTAGGCCGGGTGTTTTCCTTCTTTCCCCCTAGCTGTTTTTCTTTCTATTTTGTAAATGTATTGTCAATGTGTTTTTAAATTGTAAATTCAATAAAATCTATTTTTTAAAAAAAAGAAAATAAATTGACACCCTCCCAGGGGTGGGATTCTACAGGTTCGCACCTATTCTCCAGAACCGGTTGTTAAAATTCTAAGCAGTTTGGAGAACTGGTTATTAGAAGAAATTATTGGCCTAATCCTGTAAGGAAGGCAGGAAGGAAACATTCTGCTGTTGCTTACAGAAACTGCCTCTCCGTTAACTCTAATTACGTTCTTGGCAGGACTAGACTTCCTGTCTCTGGAATTTCTCTGGAGTTTTTTCCCCCTCCTTTGCTGGTACTTTGCTTGTGTGGAGTGACCATTCAAAGTTACAATGGCATTGATAAAAGTGACTTATAACCATTTTTCACACTTACGACACTTGCAGCAACCTCAGCCCTTTTCTCTGGTCCTTTTTCTCCCCAAAAAGAGAATGAGATGTGGAATGCAATTTTTTTTTTGCAAGTCTTTGCGGATGACTTGGCTTTTATTTTAGAAGACCCTTTAGAAACAGCACCAAAATTATTGGAAAAGATAGAGACATATGGGAAGGTGGCTGGTTTGAAAATAAACAAAGATAAGACAAAGATCTTGACAAAGAATATGCTATTAAGACAAAAAGAAAAATTAGTAGACCTATTGAAAATTCAAGTCATGAACAAGGTTAAGTATTTGGGGATACATTTGACAGCAAGATGTAGTACATTAAAAGAGAACAATTACATTAAACTTAAACAACAGATAGCGTTAGACTTGACAAAATGGGAAAATCTACAATTGTCATTAATAGGGAGAATTTCAACAATCAAAATGAATATTTTACCCAGAATTTTATATTCGTTTCAAACAATACCAATTAGGCTTGGAAAGGACTACTTTGAAGATTTAAATAAAATTGTGTTGAAATATATGTGGAAGGTAAGAAAGCGAGAATAAAGTTAAAACTCTTGCAAGATGCTAGAACTAGAGGAGGATTTGTTTGCCTAATTGGGAGTTGTACTACCAAGCTACAAACTTGATGTGGGCTAAGGAATGGATAACATTAAGAAATACTAGATTGTTGACATTAGAAGGTCATGATTTGTTGTTGGGGTGCCATGCTTTTTTATGGTATAAGGGAACCAAAACACAGGGCTATTTTAGAAGACATTATATATGGGAGTCTCTGTGGTTAAATTGGGAGAAGATTAAAAGACAATGCTATTTGAAAATTCCAGTCTGGTTATTGACTATTGAAGCATTGTCCTATCCTATAATAAACAAGAAGGAACAAACAGTTAGCTATGGGGAAATTTTGAATGAAAAGGGTGAACTTAAATCTATGCAAAAACTAGAGGAACAAGGTATAAAGATGAATTGGTTTTCATATGCGTAAATACATTCAAGGTATGATAAAGATTTTAAAACAGAAGGTTTTTATGATAAATTGACTGACTTAGATAAGATCTTGACAGGTACTGATGAAAAGGTGATTAAAAGATTATATGGATATCTATTAGAAATTAAACTAGAAGAAGAACAAGTTAAAGAAACTATGATTGCTTGGGGGAAGAATTTTGGATATGGGATTGATTTAGAGAAATGGCAAAAACTGGTCTCAAAATTATAAAATGGCAATGTTAACAGCATATAAAGAAAATTTGTATGAGATGTTTTACAGGTGGCATTTCCCCTCGACAAGAATAGCAAGAATGTTCAAGAATAAATCCGAAAAATGTTGGAAATGTCATCAGATACCTGGCTCATATTACCATATGTGGTGGACTTGTGCGTATGCTAGAAAATACTGGACTAAAATCCACATGTGGTTGGAAAAAATGACAAAAAAAACATATAGACTTGAAACCAGAGATATTTTTATTGGGAATTTTACCTGAAACATATAGCAAAGATTTGAAATACCTGATTGTAAATGTATTACCAGCGGCTAGGATTGTATTTGCTAAAAACTGGAAAAATGAGAAAATACCATCGCAGGAGGAAATCATTAAGAAAATATTGGAATGTGCTGAAATGAGTAGATTGACATTTGAAATTAGAGAACAAGAGGATAAACAATTTTACAAAATTTGGGGCCTTTTCTATCAATGGTTAAATAATAAAATACAATAATATAATATGTAGAATTTTAGAAAATAATGAATATATAAAGATGTATTTCTTTTCTTTTTTTATTATATCTATAAAATGTTTTTAGGATAGATTTAGGAGGATTATATGAATTGTTATAAAATAAACTAAGTAAATTATAGTTATCTCGCAAAGTATGAATGAACAAAATTATAGTCAAGTGATCGATTAATAATGATACTAGGGTATTCAATTTTTGATTGATAATATGAGTTATTATGCAGTGCAACTATAATTGGGACTATGAAATGGATGCACAAAAAATTTGTAAACCGACACACTGTTTTTACACTTATGGAAGAAAGTTGGATGTTTTTATGTTTTGTTTGTTTTTGTTTGTCTTTAAAAATCAATAAAACTTATTAAAAAAAGAGAATGAGATGTGATTAGATTTTTCTTTCTTTTTCTCTCTCTTTTCTTCTTTCTCTCTCTCCCTACCTCTCTTTCCTTCCTTCCTTCCTTCCTTCCTTCCTTCCTTCCTTCCTTCCTTCCTTCCTTCCTTCCTTCCTTCCTTTCTTTCTTTCTTTCTTTCCTTCCTTTTTTCTTTCTTTCTTTCTGTCTCCCTCCCTCTTTCTATATTTTTCCTTCTTTTTCTTTCTTTCTCTTTCTTTCCTTCCTTTCTTCCTTCTTTCTTTATTTCTCTCTCCCTCCCTCTCTTTCTTTCTATCTTTATGTCTTTCTTTCCTTCTTTGTCTTTCTTCTTTCTTTCTTTCTTTCTTTCTTTCTTTCTTTCTTTCTTTCTTTCTTTCTTTCTTTCTTTCATCTATCTTTCTTTCTCTTTTTCTGCTCAAAGATTACTAGTTCCAGAGCTGAACCTGTGATATTTGAACCATATCAGGGGCTGAATTCTAACAACCTTGTTCAAATTCAGGACCCTCTCTACTATTTTTTACACCTTTCTGTCCATTTAGCCATTCACCTGGCCTCTACTGATTTTGCATCTCCTGCTGCCTGTTCCCAGATCCCTTTTAAAAAAAAACGCATCATCCATTTAATTTCTATTGCAAGCCTTCTCCAACTTGGTGCTCTCTATGTTCATTTTACTTCAACTTCCTATGTTTAACTTTTGTGGGTGCCTTCAAGTCAGGTTTTGACTCCTGTTGACTGCCAAAACAAGTCCTTATAAGAAGAAACTGGACTGCCATCTGTCAGAAATGGTGTAAGGTCTTCTGCTTGGGCGGGGAGCGTGGGGTTGGATGACCTACAAGATCCCTTCCAACTCTTTTAATCTGTTAACTATTAAAGTTGGCTTGGGAAGTTTTTTGGGGGGTGGGTGGGGGGGGTTGATTTGTCACTACCTATTTCCTAGGGCTGAGAGAGTGTGACTGGCCCAAGGTCATTAAGGTGGCTTTATGCCTAAGTGGGACTAGAATCCACAGTCTGCTTAATGATGTAACCACTACACTAAACCAGTTTCATTCCACAATAACAGGCAAGTTGCACACAGTCACTGGACTTATCACTTACCAAACTGGGAAAAGCTATCTTGACTACACTTTTCCTTCTTTTCTCCCTCTTTCCTTGCTATAACTGAATCACTCATTTTTAATTACTTCTTTGGTTTCTATCCTATATTTCCTTGAGAAGCTCATTCGTGTATCCTTCCTCCTTTTCTCTTCTCCACAAAGCCCTCTAACCTGGGTTGTATTGAGAGGATAACTGGCCCAATATCACTTAATTCACTTAGGTGGGAATTGGGTATGTCTAGTCTAATGAAATGAAGAACTTGGGATGACATGATGGCAGTCTTCCAATATTTAAGGGGCTGCCACAAAGAAGGGGCAGTCAACCTATTCTCTAAACTAAAGCACCTGAAGGCAGGACAAGAACCAATGGATGGAAACTAATCAAGGAAAGAACCAACCTAGAATTAAGAAAAACGTTCCTGATAATGAGAACAATTATTCAGTGGAACAACTTGCCTTCAAAAGTTGTGGGTGTTCCATCACTGGAGGTTTTTAAGGAAAGATTGGACAACCGTGTAACTTAAATGGTATAGGGTCTCTAATAATATGTTTTACTCTCCTGCCCTTTTCCAGTACTTTTGAGAATATCCACACCATGCTGTCCTTGTTGGCCAAGATATTTTCTTAACTAACTCCCTTGGGGGGCAATAAAGCACCAAGGAATGGGAGTCTGCTTTTGCTTCCAGAATTATCAGCAGATCTTTTTTTGGTTCCTGATTTGTTAATCCTCAATACATTGTGTTGCTGTACAGTATAGTGTCAGCAGTTCTATCTAGTGTCAAGCAAAGCTGTAGGAGAAGTGGCTACAGCAGTCCTCAAAGAACATCTGTTGGTGTTTGCAGGTGAGTAAACATTTAGAATGAGTTGAAGGATCCATTCTGCTTCCAGAAAAAGACAAACAAAACTATCTCATTGCATATAACATTTGTTTTGAACCTGCAAGATCCAGGTAATATTTAGAATTTCTCATTGAGGATTTTGGTTTTCCTTTTCTCCCTTCATTCTCCTGAAAATTTAGAACATTTGTTTTCTTGACTATATACCAGAGAACAAGGAGAATAATTTTGTACTGTTCTGTAGACATTCTGAATGTCCCTGCAGTTGGAGTGCAAACTATGGTTGAAAAAAGCACATAATGAATAATATCTAAATGTTTTAGAGATGAAGAGAAAAGAACCTACTAGAGAGAAGTGGAGGTGAAAAGATAGATAGATAGATAGATAGATAGATAGATAGATAGATAGATAGATAGATAGATAGATAGATAGATAGATAGATAGATAAGAGAGAGAGAGAGAGAGAGAGAGAGAGAGAGAGAGAGAGAGAGAGAGAGATAACAAAAACAGATGCCCTATGGCAAAGTAATAAGTAGGTTATGGATTCCAGAGGAACATCATTAATGATTAATTTGCTTTCTACATTTTGCAATAACTCTGATATAAACATAGTATATAGCATCTGAGCTGTGTGAAGTAGAACAAATTAAAATTAACCAAATATTTCCCTCAAGCCTTAGTTTTTTACTCTTTCAGCAGCTTATAGATAGCTATGAGTTATTCAACTTCTACTTACTCTCTTTTTTATACAATACATATATTAGAGAATGGTCTTTCCATCACATAGACGTAAACCTTTGCACAGAAGTGCAGAATTCACCATGATTTGGAGCTGATAATAATATCTGGACCATTAAGAAGGCAGATGATCCACAAGTCAACCTTAACCGGACTTCATCTATGATGGAAGTAGCTCGTTTGTGATCTGTTTTGCCTTCCCAATTTTCTAGGTAAGAAGTGAATGGCATGGAGAAACAAGACTATGGTGACCGAATTTGTTCTGATGGGCCTCTCTTTATCTTGGGAAATGCAGCTGTTCTTGTTCATCTTCTTTCTCTTCCTTTATTCAGTAACTCTCTTCAGCAACATCCTCATCATCCTGGTAACTTCCAAAAATCAACATATTTTCAACTCACCTATGTTCTTCCTTTTGAGCCATCTGGCTTTCCTAGATATCTGCTTGACCTCCTTTGGAACCCCCAGGGCTCTCTTTGGTTTTCTTACCCAGCATCAAACTATCTCCTTCCAGAATTGCATGACACAGATCTTCTCCCTTCACCTCTTTGGAGGCAGCGAGATGCTTTTGCTAACAGTTATGGCCTATGACCGATACGTGGCCATCTGTCACCCTTTCCACTATGCATCAGTCATGAGCCGACGCCACTGCATGGGCTTTGTGCTAGCCTCTTGGACGGGTGGGCTCCTTCACACCAGTGTGCAGTTGGGCTTCATACTAAGTGTGCCTTTCTGTGGACCCAATCGGATAGACAACTACTTCTGTGATATCCCCTTGGTCATCAAGCTAGCCTGTGTGGACCCTTATCCTTTAGAGGTCATGATGATGACCAACAGTGGCATTTTATCCTTGGTGTGCTTTGTGGCATTGCTTGTCTCCTATGCACTCATACTCTCAACATTTCGTTCCAGACACCTCTCTGAGGGATCCTCTAAGGCTTTGTCCACCTGTACTTCACACCTCATGGTGCTCATCATGTACTTTGGGCCTTGCATATTTATTTACTTGCGCCCACATACCCATTTCATGTTTGACAAAGTGGTCTCCATCTTCTATACTGCAGTTACCCCTTTTCTCAATCCCACTATCTACGCGCTGAAGAATAAGGAAATGAGGGCTGCAATGAGGAAGATGGTGGCAAGACATTCGGCACAGATCTCTGCACAAGTTCACGTTCATCCAGCAGGAAAACTTTCCTGGTGGAGACACAAAAAGAATTGGTGCCCACGCAGACCAGTCTTGAACACAGTGTCATTGTTACAAATTGTATAATCTATGGATTGCTAAATTTAAAAGGGTTGGTTTGAAATAAGTGGTCAAAACAACCAAAAACACAATAGCAATAGAACTTAGACTTATATATCACTTCACAATGCTTTACAGACCACTGTAAGTGGTTTACAGAGTCAACATATTGCCCTCAACAATCTGGGTCCTCGTTTACCCACCTCAGAAGGATGGAAGGGTGAGTCAACCTTGAGTCAGTCAGTATTGAACTCCTGGCAGTGGGCAGTTAGCAATAGTGCTTAGACTTATATACTGCTTCACAGTGCTTTACAGCCTTCTCTAAGCAGTTTAGAGAGTCAGCATACTGCCCCCAACAATCGGGGTCCTTGTTTTACCCACCTTGGAAGGATAGAAGGCTGAGTCAACCTTGAGTCTGGTGAGATTTGAACTGCCAAACTGCAATTCAATAAATCCAAATTAGGGTCATCAATAACTTTATCCATTTTCCCCTTACATTAATCAACTATGGAACAAAATTATCTCTTTAAGTCCTATCTTTAGAACATAGAACAATAGAGTTGGAAGGAAGCTTGGTGGTCTTCTAGTCCAACCACCTGTTTAAGAAGGAGACCCTATGCTACTATGGACAAATAGCTGTCCAGTGTCTCCTTGAAAACCTCCAGTGATGAAGCACCCAGAGGTAAGCCATTCCACTGATTAATTGTTCTCACTATCAGGAAATTTCTCATTTCTAAGTTGGATCTAGTTACCACGAAGCCTGAGAAAGAAGGGCAGAGGGGAAGTAGATAGTCCAGCTAGCAGTCAAAACAAAAAGTTTTCCTGTGGGAACCAAGGTCATCATAACAGTGACTGCTCAAGGAGGAGAAGAGCCTGCCAGCTATGTTCATTGGAAAATGTGACTGGTGACACTTGAGAAGGGGTGGGGGCAGAGTTTTACTCTTTTAATTAGGTGAAAACCATAGGAACTATTAGAGTTGGTTTTCACCGGCTGTGCAGATATGATGTATCCAATAAACATGTTCTTTGAGGAATCTACCTGCCTCAGAGTTCTGCTTTCAATAGGTACATTACTTGGAATGCTGACACATTGATTGAAATTGATTGAAATGGGTGTGATACAAGGGCAGATTCAAAATGAATGAAGAGTTCCTGTTTCACATGGTACCTTGGTAACATCCTCATGATGCAGCAGTTATCAATGTCATTGTTTAAAGAAGATGTTATATTTTGTTAACTTTTTGCCTATAATAAACAATGCAAGGTCATCTAAAATACCCAAAACTTACAAAATGAAATGGCACTGCCCTGCAAAACTCACAAAGGAAGATGCGAGAATTCTCTATCTGTCGGTCTGGCCCAGCAGTGTTCCACAGAAATCTGGCAAGATTTATCTCTGTTCTTAAGATCCTTAAGTAAGTAGAGTTCACCTCCAATTCTCGCTGTTTAAAAAGCTTCCTATATTACAGTGGCATTATTGGAGGTTGTTAGTTTATGCCTTTATCAATCAATTGCAGCACGGTTATGAAAGTGCCAGATAATGTTCTGCTTTGTTGGCAGAGATGGAGAAGCTTCCTTGATTGGCCAAGTTCCCAAAATAAGCCAGCTTTTACTTGGAATTCTTGTGTCCTATAAATCAAATTTTCTTTTCATACTCTATAAATAAAAAATAAAAAAGGAGGAGGAAGTAGCAGCAAAGAGCGTCCTGCCTAAGAATATTGAAGCAAAGTTTGTAGAGATGATGAGCAAAATTCAGTCATTTCGGTTCTTCTACTGACTCAAACATGGCCAGGTTTGGAAATTCAGCAGTAGTAGACTCTGGATAAACATGTCACTTGGTCCTTGATTTACAACCATTCATTTTGCAACCAAAGTTGCTAAATGCAAACTTACAGTGCAACTGGAAAAAAAGATGGTTATAACTGGTTATCACACTGACAACCATCGCAGCATCTCTATGGTCACATGATCAAAATGCAGGTGCTTGGCAATTACACATGTATGATGGTTGCACCCTTCCAGGTTCATGTGTTTGCTATTTGCAACCTTCCCAGTTGGTTTCTGATGAGCAGAGTCAATGGGAGAAGCCAGATTCTCTGAATAGCTGTATGATTCATTTCAAAAGTTATTTGTGGCAAAAGGTCATAAAATTAGACATGACTTACTTAACAACCTCATTGCTTAGCAATGGAAAGTCTGTCCCCAATTGTTGCTGTAAGTCAAGGACTACCTGTATTGAAAACTTTGTCTCATGCAAATATGTCCTATCTCTCTGCTCTTCTTATCTGGGTTAGGGCTGAGATTATTCATGGGCTGCTCTTATTTTCAGAATCACTAGAGGGTACAAAATCTCCCCCATTAAACATCAATGATCATCGGAACTTTCTGCAAAGTAGTTTAGATAATAATCTTTCCTAGACAATTTGAGATTAGACTGGTTTCACAATCTCAATCCACATATTCATTGGTGCCAAAGCCATGGATATCATAAGCCTTGATCAGGGGTCATTTTTGAATAATTTAACAACAGGTTCTTGGTTTGGTTGCTGGGTGGGCATGGCCATAGTAGGTGTCCTGCTTCCTGCACCACCTAGTGGGCCTCCTTCACCATTCCGGGAGCAAAATTGGACTGCAGGGGGCCATTTTCGCCTTCCCCAGACTCCGAAGGCTCTCTGGAGGCCAGAAACTGGCCCATTTTCAGCCTTCCAGAACTTCCAGGAGCCCATTTTCTTCCCTCCCCAGGCTCCGGAGGCTTTCCTTGAGCCTCCAGGAGGCCATTATCATCCTCCCTAGGCTCTCAAGGCTCTCTGGAGGCCAGATACAGGCCCATTTCTGGCCTTCCAGAACTTCCGGGAGGCCATTTTTTGCCTTCCCTGAGCCTCCGTGTGTGCCCTGCACTTACCTCCGATCCAAAACAGGCTGCATGGGAACTCCTGGAAGGAGGGGGGAGGGGAGGTGGGCAGGGAACAGCCAGGGGTGGGATTTGCTGGTTTGCTGAATTGGCCACAAAATTAACAACAAATCAGTAGCAGCCCACCCTGGCTTTGATGCTTAGACATACAGCTCTGCAAACCCCCATTACTGAGGAGGAGGACTATCCCCTGGGAGGAGTTACAAGAGATCCTCTCCAACCACTACTCCTCTAAGCCTTCCCAAATTGCTAGGAGACATGTCTTCAGGAATAGAAAGCAGTCTGAGGGGGAGTCAGTTAGTGAGTATGTGGCAGCCTTACGATCAGCTGCCCTACAATGTGGTTTCAGGGATTACTTAGAGGACATGCTCCTAGATCAAATTGTCTGTGGGGTCAAAGACCTGAGGCTTCAAAGACATTTGCTAGCTAAAAAGGACCTGACCCTAGCTATAGCCATAGAGGAATCACAAGCTGCTGAGCTATCTGCTCTGTCAGCAGCTGAAATACAAGGGAACCCTATTAGACAAGGCAGCTCAACTATTCATTCTGAGGAAGTCTCCCTAGATGAGAATTGTGAAGACCCAATTGAGGTAAACCGCCTCAGACAACAGAAGCCCCTTCTAGAAGGACCTAGACAAAAAACCAACCTTGCCCCCAGGCAGCAATCTATCTGCCTGAGCTGTGGAGGAACCCATCTTAGGGCATCCTGCAGGTTCAGGAATGCAATTTGCCTGAACTGTCAAAAGAAAGGCCACCTAGTTAGAGTCTGCCAAGCAGGGAGAACTTTGCCACAAAGACCTCAGCCTACTGCTATTTTCCAAAGGCAAGTTGAGGATTGCTATACCTGCTACCACTCAGATCACACTTCAAAAGGCTCTAATAAAATAAGTATCTTTGTTTTTTTAGAAGGTAAACCTTGCAGGATGAAGGTGGACACAGGATCTGCACTTTCTATCATCTCCTGGGAAACCCTAAAGAAGATGCATCCTAGAATGTCCAAGAAGAAGCTCCTGAGCTGCCACCTGACTCTGCGTGATTACCAAGGCAAGAACATCCCTGTCCTCAGGAAAGGCAAGTTTTTAGTCCAATTCCAAAACTTCAAAGGCCACTTGCCTTTAGTGGTGGTAGATGGTGCCCTCCCTATTTTACTAGGACTAGATTGGTTCCCTGCTCTTGGCCTCAGCATAACCGGTATCCATGCTGTTTCAACCTCTGAAGTAGACACTCTATTCATAGACTACTCTGATGTATTTAGCAAAGATTTAGGGTGTTACTCTGGTACCCCTATTTCATTCAATGTAGACCCACAGGCAAGTCCCATTCGCCTTAAACCACGTAGAGTACCTTTTGCTATTTGCCCCAAGTTAGACATAGAGCTAGATAAACTACTAAAGCAAGGGGTGTTAGAACCGGTAGATTTTGCAAGATGGGAGACCCCCATAGTCACCCCACTTAAAAAAGATGGCAGCGTGAGAATCTGCGCTGATTACAAACATCCCTCAATAGATTCCTGCAAGTCAGCGCATACCCTGTCCCTGTCATCCAACATCTTTTACACACCTTTGAGCCTGGGACTATCTTTGCAAAATTAGATATGTCCCAGGCCTACCAACAGTTTCCTGTTGATGACCAGACTGCAGAATTACAAACCATAGTCACCCATAGGGGTGCATTTAAGTGCAAATGTCTCTAATTTGGTGTTAGTGTAGCCCCTGGCATTTTTCAATCGCTAATAGAGAGGCTTCTCCAAGGACTCCCAGGCATAGTCCCCTATTTTGACGACATTTTGGTTTCAGCTATGGATAAGACACAACTAATACAGAGGGTCAGAACAGTCCTTGAGTGGTTTAGGCAGCATGGCCTCAAACTTAAGAGGGAGAAGTGCACCATCGCCACTAAGCAAGTGGACTTTCTAGGCTACAGAATTGATGCCTCTGGTATTCACCCAATTGAGTCCAAAGTCAGGGCTATCCACGAGGCACCCACACCTTCCAACAAGACTGAACTCCAAGCCTTCTTAGAGCTTCTAAATTTCTATGCTGCATTCCTCCCACATAAAGCATCTATAGCAGAACCTCTGCACAGACTTTTAGATAAACATTCCCCCTGGCATTGGGGATCAAGAGAAGCCCATGCCTTCAAATCCGTCAAGTCCTTGCTCTCATCTAATGCAGTTTTAATTCAATTCAATCAGCAGCTGCCCCTAGTCCTGGCAGCAGACGCTTCCCCCTTCGGTTCTGAGGCACCAATTGCCTTCTTCTCAAGAACCTTCTCTGCAGCAGAAAGAAACTACAGCCAAATTGATAAAGAGGCTTTGGCTGCAGTTGCTGCTGTTAAAAAGTTTCACGAATTCTTTTATGGTCACTACTTATAACAGATCATAAGCCACTTTTAAGCCTTTTGTCAGGGGACAAGCAAACCCCACAGGTCCTGTCACCAAGGATGACCAGGTGGACTCTGTTCCTGGCCGCCTATACATATAAGCTGGTGCATCGCCTGGGAAAGAACCTGTGCCATGCCGATGCCCTCAATCGTTGCCCTCTACTAGTGCCAGTTGAAGACCCCATGCCCATACATGCCATTTTTGAGGTCAACGAACTCAACCTGCCTATCACAGCTGAAGACATTACTACTCACTCCAGAAGGGACAAGGTAATTGCCCAAGTCCTGGACTGGGTGGGAAGGGGGTGGCCTGCAATTCAATACACTCCTGAATTTTTACCATTCAAGATTCGCAGGCAAGAGTTGTCATCCCTACAGGGTTGTTTGTTGTGAGGGACAAGGGTGGTCATTCCTGCCACACTACAAGAGCCAGTCTTAAAGGTTCTACACGAAGGCCACCTGGGCATCATGAGAATGAAGGCCCTGGCCTGCAGCTATGTGTGGTGGCCAGGCATGGATGCCCAGATCTCCAGCTGGGTAAGCTCATGCCAGCCATGCCAAGTGTTGTATCGGTCGATCGATCACAAAGAGACGCGAGGCAGTGACTAGTTTAAAGCTCTTTTATTTCAAGTTGAATCTGGCTGCCGGCTGAGTATGCAGCGGCTTATATTGAACTGGTGCCGGGCGCCGCGGCCAATGACAGCCGTTCGAATCACCTGCGATCGGCTCGGCCAATCGCGGTTGCTTCGTAACGGCCAATCAGTGCCGCGCACTCGACCAATCCAGTTGCTGTGCATTTAGCCAATCAGAAGTGCAGGTTTCCAAGAATGCAAATGTACATACAGAACACCCCTTCCCTCTTGGTTCGGTCCTACGTGACGTAGTCCCGTAAGTAGATGGGGCTCCGTACTTGCCTATTGGACCTGCGCAGGTCAGTTGTCTCTTGGCCGCCGGCCGGTTCGGTCGGGGTCTGTGTCGCTTTCCGCCTCGTCGATGGAACCGCCTGGAAGGGTGAGTCGGGCCTCTCGTCGCAGCTCCCTCCTGGTCTACCCAGGCTGGTTGAGCTGCTGGCTTGGCTGCTCCTGCTTGGGCTTCCTGGGCTGGTCGAGCTGGCTTGGCTGCTTCTTCCAGGAGAGGCTTCGAGCAGGTCGTTTCCTGGTGCTTAGGTTGGTGAGTATTCCTGGTTTCTTTTTTGATGGGGTTGTCTGTTTTGTTCCTCGGGGTTTTCCCTCCTCTCTTGGTTGGTGTTTTGGTGTTCCCCCTCTGCTCCTGGTTCTCTGTTTCTGTGTGATTGCATGTCGGTTGTATTTCCCACGGTGATTCTCGATCTTAGCTGATCGATGTGTTGTTTCCATGCTCACCCATCGTTCGTTAGTAGCCGGTACGAGCGGGGACCCGTTACCTGGGTTATCGTTGACGGTATCCAGAGTGGGTCCCCTGTGAAGTTCTTCGCATATACCGCGTCGCCTGGTGTGAACATCCGGTGCTTGCTGGAGGAGTCGGAGGGTTTTTCTGGGTTGTATGTGGGGTGCAGCCGGTTGCGTGGTGATCGTAACTTTCTTCCCATAAGCAGCTCTGCCGGGCTTTTGTTCGTTGCTGTGTTCAGGGTTATGTGTTGTATGAATAGCATCCTGTTGATTTTGTCGGTTTCGATTTTTTGAATTGTCTTTTTCGTAAATTGAACCATTTTTTCCACCCTTCCATTCACCGCTGGGTGAGCCGGTGCTGTCAGCGCGTGCTGTCTCCCCCATTCCGCCAGGAATCTTTTGAAGGGTAGCGCGGTGAACTGGGGCCCGTTGTCAGATACAATTACATCTGGAAGGCCGTGGGTTGAGAATAATTTGCTGAGTTCCTTGATGACGGCTTCTGTGGTGGTTGTTCTCATGTTGCTTACCTCCAGTCAGTTGGAGTAAGCGTCTACCATCACCAGGAACGTGTGTCCTTTGGTGGGTCCAGCGAAATATATATGAATCCTGGACCATGGCCCTCTGGGGGTTTCCCATTCTAAGATTGGGGTGGCAGGAGGGCTCGGTCTGGATTCTTGGCATTGTTTGCACGATGCCACCCAGGCTTTGATTTCTTTGTCCATCCCTGGCCACCAGGCATGACTTCTGGCCAGGGCTTTTGTTCTAACAATGCCAGGGTGCCCTTCGTGCAGCATGTCCAAGACTCTTTTCTGTAGTTTTTCCAGAATTATGACCCTGTCTCCCCACAGTAAACAGCCCTTTTGTGTGAAGAGTTCTGTTTGGTGGCTCCGGAAGGTTCTGAATTGTTCACCATCGTCCTTTTCAGGCCACCCTTTCTCCACCCACTTTAAAACCCGCGCCAGACGTTTGTCTTTATTGGTTTCCTGGGCAATGTCTGATGCGATTAGGGGGAGGTTGGGTAAGGTCTCTATACTCACGGTGGACATGGCGGGTGCCAGGTCAGCATCCAGGTCGGGTAATGGGGTGCGGCTCAATGCATCTGCGTGCGAGATTGACTTACCGGGGCAATGGTCTAGCTGGTAATTGTAGGCGGCGAGGAATTCGGACCACCTTGTCATCCTCGGGGATAGGATGTTTGGGGTAGCCCTGTCCCCTGCCAGGATCCCGAGCAGCGGTTTGTGGTCTGTGATGACGGAGAAGGTCCTGCCGTAAAGGTACTTATGGAACTTCTTTACGGCCGCGACGATTGCCAGGGCCTCCTTGTCCAGATGGCTGTAATTCCTTTCCAGTTTTGAGAGGGTCCTTGAAAAGAAGGCAATGGGTGCTTCTTTTCCATCAGCGAGGATGTGGCTGGGAATGGCCCCAACGCCGAAAGGTGATGCATCGCATGTTACTGTTAGGGGTAGTGTCTCGCTGTATTGGATGAGAACAGCGTCTGATGTGAGCAGGTCTTTTGTTCGGTTGAATGCGTTTTCCTCTCGCCTTCCCCGCTCCAGGTGGCTGTCTTGTCGAGCAGCCTATGCAATGGTTCCGCCGCAGTTGCCTTTTGGGGCAGGAAAACATTATAGAGTTAATCAACCCCAGAAACGCCTGCAATTCGGTTTTATTTCTTGGTCTAGGGGCTTCCTTGATGGCTCTGATTTTTTTTTCTGTTGGGTGGATCCCGTGCTGGTCTAGGAGGTACCCTAGGAACTCGACTCTTTCTGTGCGCAGTTGGCATTTCTCTTTCTTGACTTTTAGCCCTGCGTCTTTGAACCTTTGAAGCACCTCCCTCAGGCGGCTTTCCAGTTGTTTTTGGTCGGCCGCTGACACCAACACGTCGTCAAAATAGGGTACTACCCCTTTGATGCCTTGGAGTAGCCTCTCCATTAAACTTTGGAAAACCCCCAGGGCTACGCTGACTCTAAACTGGAGCCTCTTGCAGTTGAACGCCCCGCGGTGGGTGACTATGGTTTGCGCCTCTGCGGTTTCCTCATCGACTGGCAGTTGCTGATAAGCTTGTGCCAGGTCGAGTTTGGCAAAAATCTTGCCTCCCCCCCAGTGAGTGCAGAAGGTGCTGTACCACTGGGATGGGGTAAGCGCTTTGTTGCAGCGTGCGGTTGAGGGTGGCCTTATATTCACCACAAATTCTCACTGACCCATCTGGTTTTACCAGGGTGACTATAGGGGTCTCCCACCTGGCATCGTCCGTTGGCTCAAGTACTCCTTGTTCGATGAGCTTATTTAGTTGCTCGTTGATCTTGGGCCTGAGTGCAAAGGGTACTCGCCGGGGTTTGAAGCGGATTGGGGCAATGGTAGGGTCTAGGTTGAAGGTTATCAGGGCCCCTCGGTACTTGCCTAGGCTGCCGTCGAAGACCTCTTGGAAGTCCCTTGTAAGCTGCTCCTCCCAGTCCGTCTCGGCGACGTGGTTGGTGCCTGTCACCTCTATTCCCAGTGGTGCGAACCACTATAGTCCCAAGAGGCTAGGGCAGTCCTTCTTTGCGATGGTTAAGGGGAGTATCTCGATGCGCCCCTTGAATGTGACTTTAAAATGTCCGATTCCTACCATGGGGATGTGGTTCCCCTGGTAGTCCTTGAGGATGAGTTTCTGGCTCTCCAGTTCACGCTGATGTATGGTTGGCACCAAACGCTTGATTTCCCGCCATGCGACCATGGAGAGGTAGGATCCGGAATCCACCTCCATTTTGCATGGGCGGTCTTCAATGCCCACCTCCACGTGGACCTTCCGGCCATCCCAGTTGGAAGAATGGCTGATAACGACCGTCTGGTGGGTTTCTTCTCATTGTTGGGCCTCATTGAAATGCCTGTTTCTTCCTTCCCGGCTCCACCGGCTCTCGGTGTTTTGGTCTCAGTTCCTCGGGGGGGGTGCTGTCTCATCTTCGTGGGCTGCTGTCTCGGCGCTGGGGGCTGTGGTTCCATTTAAAATGGCACACTTTGGCGATGTGGCCCCGTTTGTCGCAGTGCCAGAATATTGTGTCAAGGAACCGGCATTCCGACCGTGGGTGATCGCTGCCACAACCGGCGCATTGGAACCTCGACTTACGGCTTCACTGCTCGTACCGGTCTCGTTCTGTCTGGAGCCGGTGGATGTCTTCCTCATCGTCCTTGGAGTCAGTGGGGGAGTCGAGGCTGCCATGATGTGTGGAGGTGGTTGCTCGGTGGCTGGTCTCGGTCTGCCTCTCGGGGGGTCGGGGTTATCTCGGTTGTTGCGGGGTGATTCATGGTGCTCGTTTGCCACATGCGGGCCGCCGATTTCCTGGTTGCCTCCGCTGCTGTTGCCTCGGCGAGGGTGTCAGTGAGGGATATGTCGCCCCTCGCCATGAGCCGGCTTTGCAGGATGGGGTCTTTGAGGCCGAGGACGACACGGTCCTGCAGGGCTTCGTTGAGATCGGTGAACCCACACAGGCCCCTGAGGTCCTGTAGATCAGCCATGAAGTCGCTGATACTCTCGCCCTCCTTCTGATCCCGCCGGTAGAAATCATGCCGTTGGATGTGGGTGGGCACAGCGGGCGCGTAGTGGCTTCGCAGCAGGGGCTCAAGATCGACCCAGTCCATTGCCTTTACATCAAGGGGTTTGGTGAGGGCCTTCGCCATCTTGAACACTGCAGGCCCACAGTGGGTCAGGAATACGGCCCTTTTCTTTCTGCCCATTTGCATCTTTCAAGTTGCTGCTTTCTAAGAACATGAGGAATCTATCGATGTAGGATTCCCAGTCCTCGGCAGCTTGGTTGAAGGGTGCGGGTGGTGCGGTGCTGCTGGCCATGTTGCTGGTTGCTGTTCCACGTGCCACGTGTGATGTGGGTCTTGCTTCAGGATCCCACCTTCGTCGCCAGTGTCATATCGGTTGATTGATCACAAAGAGACACAAGGCAGCGACTAGTTTAAAGCTCTGTTTATTTCAAGTTGAATCTGGCTGCCGGCTGAGTATGCGGCGGCTTATATTGAACTGGTGCCGGGTGCCGCGGCCAATGACAGCCATTCGAATCACCTGTGATCGGCTCGGCCAATCGCGGTTGCTTTGTAACGGCCAATCAATGCCGCGCACTCGACCAATCCGGTTGCTGTGCATTTAGCCAATCAGAAGTGCAGGTTTCCAAGAATGCAAAGGTACATACAGAACACCAAGCTTCCAGACCAGCCCTTCCTGCAGCCACTCCTACCCGGTGGGAGGATGCTGGGGCCCCTTGGTCTCAGCTACACATCGACTTGGCAGGCCCAGTGCATGGGCAGACTTTCCTAGTCCTAGTGGACTCTTTCTCTAAATGGATTGACTTGGCTCTACTCCCTTCCACAACGACATTGGCCATCACAAGAGCCCTGACCAGAGTATTTGTCACCCATAGCCTCCCTGACTCACTGGTATCCGACAATGGCCCCCAGTTAACCTCTCATGAGTTTGAGGTTTTCGCAGCCAATCTGGGCATCAGACACGTCCTCACAGCCCCTTTTCACCCTGCAAGCAACAGGATGGCTGAAAGGGCAGTTAGGTCAGTAAAGGAGGCCTTGGCAAGGTTTGGCCAGATAGATTGGCACTCCAAACTGTCCAGATACCTTCTGACCCAGCATACAACTCCCTGTACCACAACTAACAAATCACCTGCAGAATTGCTAATTGCAGGTGCCTTAGGACCACCTTGGATAGGTTGCACCCCCATTACACCCCTGGCACCCCCTTGGGTTCTGACAGCCTAGCCAGGGAATTCGCCCTGCATGACCTGCTCTATGCCAGGAATTATGCAGGGGACCCATTATGGGTACCAGGACAGGTTATATCAGTTACAGGGCCAAGGTCCTACAGGATCCTCCTGGATGACGGTCATATGTGGCGCAGACACATAGACCAGCTGAGGAGGCATTGGAGAAGGACCACAAATAACTCCCGCATCCAACCAAGTGACCCAGTCTATCCAGCAAATGCCAATGGTCCCCAGCCAGGCGAACCAGCCTACCCTTCAAATGCTGAGGGACCGGTCTACCCAGGGAATGTCAAGGGTCCGGTCTACACTGCAAGCGCCAACGGTCCAGTCTACCCAGCTAACGCTGAAGGTTCCCAGCCAGATGGCCCGGTCTACCCAGCAAACACCAAGGGTCCGGTCTACCCAGCTAACGCTGAAGGTTCCCAACCAGACGACCCGGTCTACCCAGGGAACGCCAAGGACTCCCAGCCAAACGACCTGGTCTACCCACCCAGCCAAAAGACGCGCCTGAAGCAAGCCGAATGAAGCCTGGACCACCGCTGGGCACTCAGACTAAGGCTCCTGATGATCGAACTCACACTCCTGCAGCTTCCAGGGCAATCCAAGTGGCGAAGGACTCTGTTCAAGCAGGAGATCCTCCGGGACTAAGGCAGTCCAGCCACCAGTGCAGGCGGCCGGCCTATTTACAGGACTATGCATGCTCCTGGCCAGGGCAAAGGAGTGTGGTATTCACAGAACTGACGGCAGTCCCCACTCAGGTCCGCCATTCTGGCAGGAGCACCGATTGCTCCCATTGGCTGATGCTGTTTGACAGCCAGCTATAAAAGGAGCTGTCAAACGGCATCAGCTGTTGCCACCAGCTGATCTACCTGTTAGCCTCGGCAGCCGCGGCAGCCGCAGCAACCCTTTATTCCTTGAATAAAGCCTTTAAACTGTTCGCTCTGAGTCTGTCTTGTATCTCCACTGCTCTACAACAGGTGGAATTTGCTGGTTTGCTGAATTGGCCAAAAAATTAACAACGAACCAGTAGCAGCCCACCCTGGCTTTGATGCTTAGGCATACAGCTCTGCAAACCCCCATTACTGAAGTCAAAGAAGTTTAATTTTATTGGTATATTGTTCAATTTCCTTCTGTTGGACCGCCCAACCATACAATAGTCTCTGTAGTGTGACTGTCAACATCTTAGATAATATCTATCATTGACACATAATTCTATTTTTTAATAAATAAAAGGCAAATCCTTTCTTCTTTATCTAATAATGAAATTTGCTGATATCAACCATCATTTATGTTTTTATATATTCTTGATTTCTCATACCAGATTATTTTAAGATCAACACCATGGGTAAACATATGCTCTTCATAATTTTGAGGCTCATTAACAAAGAGAAAACCAATTTTGGATGATTGAATCATGTATTGATTGCCATGAATTTAGCCCTCCCCTCACACCCCCTTATTTTCTATATGCTAAACTACCAACTTGGGGTTGTCATGACATTGTTTCCTGGGCCTCAATATTTTATCTTCTATTTATTCCTGGGCTGCCAAGCTTTACCTTTGATGTATATTCTTATCTTATTTATTCTCCCTAGCCTAGTCAGATCTTCCTGTTGTTCTAACAATGTATCATGTCTTTGTGGAATGTATCATCTATAAGTGAATGACCGGGCCTGGATGTAACTTCTTTCAGCAGAAACAACAAAAGGGAGGGGGACAGAGAAAGCTGGCAAGGGTACATCAAAAAGGAATTAAAGAAAAGAATCTTCTAGTCTATTTCATATACAAAATGAACCAAAGAGTTTTCTAATCTTGCTATATAATTTTCATTATAAAAGAGTAACTTATAATTTTCTCTTAGGATCTTTCCTATCCTTACCTTCCAGCTTCCCCACCACCACCACCATAATTGTCTGGTAACACTGAATTGCTAACTAGGGCATACAAAACCTTTGCCAGACCAATTCTTGAATACAGCTCATCCACCTTGAACCCACACGGTATATCAGACATTATCACGATTGAGCAGATTCAGAGGTATTTTTTGAGAAGAGTACTCCACTCCTCTACTCACAATAGAATTCCCTCTGACTCCAGGCTTGAAAATGTGGGCCTGTACAATATGGAACTGTGCTGCCTGCGGTCCGATTTAAGCATAGTACACAAAATTTTCTGCTATAACATCTTGCAAATCAATGACTTCTTCAACCACAATAATACACAGGCAAACAATTGATACAAACTCAAGATAAAGCGCTTCAAACTCGATTGCACAAAATATGACTTCAGCAACACAGTGGTCAGTGCCTGGAATCCTCTACCTGACTGTTGTTACAGCCTCAACCCCTCACAGCTTCAACCTCAAACTGTCTACCGTGGACGTCACCCCACTCTTAAGAGGTCCTTAAAGGGGGCGTACATAAGCGCACCAGTGTGACTACCATCCCTTTCTTGCTGTCCTCATTTATCTATATTTGCTTCTTTTGGTCAGGTTTATGTTCATACTTGCTATCCTGTACATCATTGACAAACAAATAAAAAATAAAATAAAATAAAAAAGACCTTCTTCCTCCTCTCACACTCCCTCTCCCTTCTCCTCTTTCCGCCAAAATCTATCTTTTTCCTTCTATCCCCTCCATTACATTTATGTAGTCATATAAGCCATGTTTTGTCTCTTTACCTGTAAGAGATCTTTGCTGCCCCGAGTTCTTGACAAGTGCAATAGATCATTTTTTGGGTGCAGAGCATGGTGCATTGTCATTAGTCTTCTTGTCTTTCAATCCAAGTTATCAAGTTCTAGATCAGTCCAATCACTTATTCCAGCTGAATATCAAATTACAGGCATTGTTCACATGTTAATTGCATTTATGATATTTCCTTCACTCAGCTTTGGTCTCAAGATTTTCTGAACTTGCTTTATGTATTTTGTTGAAGTAGTTTCCTTGACTTGGTTGTGCAATGGGTCAGAGGCTTCCAAAACTCCTGTGTACTTGTATCCTTCTTCTGGTATTACTGCTTGTTGAAAGGCTTGAAAATGCCTTTCCTTTGAGGATTCGATTTTCCTGCTGGGAGGGCTCCAGTGCAAGGACACAGACAACTGCTTGGAAGCGGGCTCCTTTTATTTTTCAGGAAGGCAAGAGATAGAAAGAAGTCTGCGTTCCTGGGGCTAGCCATCTTTGTATAATAAACCCC
>NW_020769982.1:0-35667 GCF_900518735.1 Pseudonaja textilis
TATCTATCTATCTATCTATCTATCTATCTATCTATCTATCTATCTATTTATCTATCTATCATATATCTATCTAACTATCATATATCTATCACTATCTCTGTCTGTCTGTTTATCTATCATCTATGATCATCTATCTTAAGAATTGAACCAGTAATTTTTAATAGAAGTGTGATTTGAGCAGAAAGTTGGTGGCAGGAGTTGCATGTGGACAAAATGTTGAAAATGGATACAGACAACATGGCCAAAGGAAAAGAAAGAGAAATGGAATTAGAGGAAGGCACCTGGCAATATTAGGCCTCTTTTATGGACCTAAAATTTACTGTATCTCCATTATGCATTATGCTTTCTTTAGAGTCTTTAGAAATCCAAGTTAAATAACCTCTGGAATTTCTTACCATTTGTAAGCCTACAATAAGTAGTAGTTCTTTTTTTGAAGCTGCACAATGAAAAGGAAACATGAGCAACTGTATGCCTCTGTAATGTCAAACAAAACGTTAAAGGCAATTTCTGTAGTTCTGTAAGGATCAGCTACTCTTACATACAAACAACACCACTTTGCTTGAGGCTGGCTTTCAGTTCATTCTCACATATCGAAAGCTATTATGTCACCTCCTGCTCACGAAGGCTGCTTACTCAGCTGGAGCTTCAAAATAACATTACCAACATCATGGCATATTTTCTTCCTGTTTTTAGACAGATGGCCACATCCTAGAGCCAACTAGATTTTTTTTCTTAAAAAAAAATACTTCTGAAGACTGAAATAGCTTTACACAGTGATTTCAAATAATGTTTTTTTTTTTTGCCACACTTCACAAAATCCATCTAGAATAGAAAGCATGGATGAAAACCAGTAAGAACTCTGTTTTGTGTTTAAACTGCAAGAGACTCACCATGGCCATTCATTCAAATTTCATTCAATTTCAGCTTGACATCAGTTTAGTTATAAATCTGATGCCTCCCTTATTAATTGGTGCAGTGTTATGAGAAATTAGTTCATGAATTACTTAGCTTTATCATACAATGCATGATTACTCCTGAAATGTGAATTCTGCTGTGTTTCCTGTTTGAGTTGTCAAATGAATAACAAAGCTTGGAAAGGGAGAACAACGTTTTGATCTGCAAATTAATCCACACCTGTGAAACACATTATTGGTGTAAAAATATGAAATGCTAAGAGCACCACGACATGTTCTCTGTTTTCACAGTGTGTGCCCACTTTCCTCAAGATGTTACATAGTATGTTGTGTTAATTCCGTCAGCTGAGCATTCTGACTTCTGTCAATTTATCCACTGAAAGAATGATTAGTTGAGAGTATGTCAGAACCATTGCAGGCAGTTATCCTTCCCAGAAATATTGTTTTCCTTAATTAAATTTGTTTTTTCTGCCTTCATTGAAAGTGCAGCTTTGTTTCAACTTAATCTGATTAGAGAACTGATTGCGTTAATTTAATGTTTCATATCAATAATGCTCCCTGTACTGTTTTGAAAACTGATGCATTATTGGTGTAAAAAAGCATTCTTCAAATCTATTGAGCAGTCTTTCAAATGTAGTTAAGAGTGCAAACAGCACTTCTTTTAATCTAAGCAAAGACTTTCATAGACATTTCACTAGGAATAAGTTTGTTACTACCTTGTTTCCCAGAAAATAAGACCCTATCATATATATGTTTTACCACCAAAACATGCACCAGGTCTTATTTTCAGGGGATGTCATCCACTGATTAACCTCACTTGTGCGCATCACTCCCGGCCTACTTTTTGTTGTCAGAGGCCTTCAGGAACTTCTTCTGTGGCTGGCAATGCTTTCCTGAAGACTTCTGAAGCCAATAACAGAGCTTTGGGTTGATCCAGAGCTTTGTTATCAGCAGAGCTGATATAGACACCTTCAGGAAAGCCTTGCCAGTTGCAGAAGAAATGGGCTGATAAGGCAGGTGTCAGGATGTGCAAAGCTTGGCTACAACTATCCAAAGGTAAGTAGTAGGGCAGCTCCACCCCCATCCCCACCCTAGCTTAATTGTTACCCATGCACTCTAGAGTGGTCTTAATTAGGGCTTATTTGGGGGTAGGGTGGGATATGGCTTATATTGGGTGCACATGTAAAATCAAGCTAGGACTTACTTTCAGGGTAGGCCATATTTTTGAGAAACAGGGTACCATATTAAAATTATCATTGAAAGTACAAGCCCTGGGTGTCATAAACATGTTCTGTTCACTGCAATCTCACTGAAGTCTGTATATTCCCTTTCTTCTACCTTAATATTTGCTATAGTATTTTTTGCACTATAAGACTTACCTGACTATAAGTTGCACATAGGTTTAGAGGAGGAAAATGGCAATGAAAAAGACAGAAGGTCTTTACAGGGCAAGGTTGAGCCCTGTAAAAGGACCCTGTCACTGTGGCCTATATTTTTCGTTCCATAAGACGCACAGACATTTCCACCCACTTTTTGGGGGTGTGGGGAGTGCATCTTATGGAGCAAAAAATACACTATATTGGACTATTGCAATTTGCATATAGATGTCTGGTAATTTTTGTGTATGATACAAAACTAGGAATTTTAGCCATAGTTTTTAAGACAAACCATAATGCTCTGGTTTCCATGTAAAATGAAATGTATTGGATGGGTACTCACAGTATAAGACCAAACAAATTATATTATGGGTTAATAGGCTGAATGAACCCCACCATTTCTGTGCTTTGTGATCTAGGTTTCCCCTATTAATAGTTAATATTCAGTGAACATTTTCATCGTAGTGCAATTTGATGTCCTGAATTTGCCTGATTTAAACGAACTGGACAAAGAGGAAGTCATTACACATTTATCACTGATGATGCTTGAACTGAGGATAAAACTCAAGAAGATCCAGTATATAATTTGAGCTAAGTGTAGACCAACCTCTGTTTTACCTGGAATTTGTCAGGGGTCCAAGGATCTGGACCATATGTTAATTTGAAGTTCAAAAGATTTATTGCTCAAAACTATGCATAAGAACTGAAGGTCAATATTAAATTGGCTCCAGATAAGGGTCAACAGAATTCAAGAGGGGTTAGATTTGGACTGTTTGTGGCAATGTAATGACTCTAAGCTAATGATGTGCTTAACCCAGCTTTGCCTGCTCTTCTCCTATAGAATTATAAAATCCAGAATGCCGCTATATTCCCCAAAAAAGAGTCATGTGTGTGGATATCCGGGGCAGACCCAATTTAAGGGAGGGAAAGACTCAGTTTCCTAAAATTAGTTGAAATTGTAAAAGTTTCCAATTGCCAATCAGGTGGAAAGCAACCACTGTAAATCCATCACAAATGCAATATTTAAAACAGATAAAATATTTATTTTTGTGACTATTTTAATTTTCGCTTCTTGTTTAATCAAATTCTTGTTTATTACAGTTTTAAGAAAAATCTGAAATAAACATGTATGTGTCTGTGGGTAGATCTTTTTCCTTTCGGGGTGAAACATTGAATGATGTGTTTGTCCTCACTGATGGAATATTGGCAGATGAGGGCATAGCGAATTATTGTGTTCCTCATTAAATTTTTGGTTCTTCTCCTATCTATTCACACCTCCCACATGCATACATTTCTGTTTCCACTTTTTCGGTTCTATCTATATACTACAATCTATTGAGCCAACTTGAATGAACTATTTAATTATTCCTGTAGAGCTGGAAATTTCTAGTTTATAGTATTAGAATTAAGTTTCAGTTGCTATGGAACAAAATTAAAATAGGAAAAATTATGTCCATGGCTCCGTGGGGTTTTTTTCCCTTCACAATTCTGTGTCCATATATGATATATACCGCATTATTTATCTCTGTTGTTATGTAAAAGGGTTTCAGAGGAAGGTTTTGATGGTAGCTGGCTCATAAATCTTTTGCATTTTCTCTTTCAACAGGACAGAATTTACTTTGAACTGATCAATATCCGAGTCTCTGGTTTTCTGTGGGAAATCCAGTTCACTTTAAAAGACACAACATTGTCAGAATCATAATGTACAGACTTCATTCTCTTTCCATCATCTAACACGAGAAGCAAAACAAATTCAGATCTTGTGTTAAATGATTTTCCGATCAGCCCTTAAAAAATAGTCATGTCAAGTTTGCTTGGTTTTTTTTTTTTTTTTACTGACTGAGATAAATGGTGCAAAATGGCTGCCTTTTCCCATTTCTAAGCTCCCTTCAGACTTTGAAATAGAACTTGAATAAGTGTTTTCATTTTACTGCATAGCCAGACAGAGAAAGAAAAAAGGGGAAAAATTGTTGCCTCCACTGTGCTGTGTAGGTTAAGAAGCCACATATAATTCACTTTTTGTGACAGCACTGTGGTCTTGCAGATTTGTGTTTCATTTCTTGAGATGCATTGTCCAGTATGAATGTGGTTTGCTTACGGAGTGGTTAGACAGCTTGTTGAATGTGTGGGGAAATTGCCCCATAGCTGATGGTGGCCATTATTTTCCCCTACATAAAGGTAGCAAGAGAGAACCCCAACATAAGGGGGGGGGGGAGAATTTGCTAAGTGGACCTTAGAAATTGTTTGTACGATTTATGTTGATGGCAAGTAGATGTAACTGTATTTTCTTTTCTCACATGCTTTCAGTTGTTTGGTTTACTATTACTCCTTATAATAGCATTATGTTTTCAATAATGCTACTTACTTCAAAAAGGAATAATATGTGGCATTATTTTGGATTTTCACTCATATGAAGAATCATAGATTCTCCCCCTCCCCCCTTCTTGAATAATGCATCTATTGCTGTAACATTCCTACTCATTTTCTGTTTTGGAAACAGCTATTTAACAGAATAACAGAATTTAAGCAGGATACCTTATACTATTTCAGACAAGTGGCTGTCCAGTCTCTTCTCTTTTAGTGATGGAGCACCCAGAACTTCTGGAAACAAGTTATTCCACTAGTTAATTGTTCCCACTGTTCAGAAATTTCTCCTTAGGTCTAGGCTGCTTCTCTGTCCTTGATTAGTTTCCATCCGTTACTTCCTGTCTTGCCTTCTGGTACTTTGGAAAATAGGTTGATTCTCTTCTCTCTGGCAGCTAATCAAATATTGGAATACTGTTATCATGTCACCCCAGTTTTTTTTCCCCACTAGACTAGATAGACCCAGTTCCTATAACCATTCTTCACATAACCAAGGACAATATCTGAAACAAGAAATGAATGCATTATTGAGTGATTTATCCTTGACTCTTAAGACACCATTTTGAATTCAATATATTTGTTTAACTGGATGACACAGACTATGGAAAAGCTCAGTTTAGCACAAAGTAGACATTTATAAAGGATTTCTTTCATAAGGTGGCTGGACCTTTTTAATGGTACATTGGTCTCATACATATTCTACCTTCCAGAAAAAAATGAAAAAGATAATTTTTCTGGAGTACCTTTGAGAACTGATGTCATCTATTGTTAGGTATGTTTTAATTTATTTGCCCATGTCCTCCAGTTAAACAAATGTACTGAGTTCATATTGGTGGCTTGAGTTTCAAGGATGTTTTAATATGTTTGTAAAAGACGTTTTAATGTATTTGTGACATTTTGGGGTGGTTTTTTTGCATTTTGTCTATTTTTGTGAGCCACTGTGAGCTGTGGGACATAATTAATGCCATCATGTCATTGTTGACTTTCAGCAACTACGTAGAGAGATTTTCTCCATGACAATCTTTCTTTAAAATTGTTTTATTCCAACATTACATCCATCACCATATAACCAAGTCAATCCAGTTGTGGCTGCTTGTCCTCTTATTCTCTTTCTTTCTACTTTTCCCAACATTATAATTTCTCCAGAAAACTAGGTCTTCACATAACGGCTTTGAAGGAGGAAAATTTAAGCCTGGTTATTTGTGTCTTGACCAAAAATGCTGGGTTGATTTGCTGAATAATCCATTTGTTGGGATACAAATCTGATCAATAATGAAATAATATTCTGCCCATTTCCAGCCACTTGTCTTCATAAGGGTAACCCCTTACTGTTTCCACAATGCTCAATTTATATCCAGAAACTGAAATGATTAAACTACAAGTATAGTAGTAACCACAAAGAGACTTTCAAACAAGAATGTCTTCATATTCATTTAATATACTGATTTTGCAACATACATTTCAAGAATTCTGAAGGGATTTGATTAATAATAGTTCCTCAACATGTCAACATTAGTAACCCAGTGAAGCATAACACAGGTGTGATGATTTTTGTTTCAGCAAAAATATTGTAAATTGTGGTCATGTGACCTTTTGATGATATAAATGTCTATAAATGCAAATCACTTGCTGAGTGCCTGAAATGAGGTAACATGATGACTGTGTGGAGGGTAATAAGTACCTTTTGGGGGCTCTGTTGTAACTTTGGCCACTGAGTGATCAGTTGTAAGTCAAGGACTTCCTGTATCAAAACAAAAACAGGTCATTCGTTTAGTAAAGCTGCAGTTTGTTCAGATATGTGATATCTTCAACCTTTGGTATAGTTAGAGTTGATATACGTAGCAAAATGGAAGCTTCTTTCAAGAAGCTTGAAGTTTTGTTCGTGCATAACATGAACATTACAATTCTATATTGGGTCCATCTTCATGGAAATAAATCCTTAAGTGGTATTTATATTTCCATTCTTCGTAGATTTTCTCTTACAATGCATTTTCTCACTGTGGTCATATATTTTTAGTTCTGTTTTAAAGCCTTACTGGTTCTCCAGATATGTTTTGGAAAGCAAATTCATTAACAGTGTCTTTTGGGAAATAGACTTTAAACTACAATCAAATCATTTTCAAAGAGAGGTTTTGCTATATTGCTATTTTTACATTAGGAACTATAACAATGTTTCTCTATATGCTATTTCTCACAATAGATAAGATGATGAAAGAATCATTGGTGAATGGGAATTGAAAATTTGATAGTAAGATAGGATTCTTTTGTGTTTTGCCTGCAATGTAGACTTACTGGTTTATTTTAAAAGGGGCAAGAGAGGTATATCATTAAAGTGCTTTAAAATGCTTAGAATGTACAAAGATCACAAAAGTTACTTAAGAATCTCACTTCAGAACTGTGGATATCCCCATATTTATTTTTAACCAAAATCATAAAAAAAAAAATAGTGTAGAAAATTTGAACTTATTTCCTTTTAAATCTTTTAACAAGTTTAAGACTGAATTTAATTAAATTCAGGTTAATGTTAGGGTTCCAGAAAAACCCAACTCCAATTAAAAACTCCAAGACAGGCATTTTCTCAAAGTTTCCTTTTATTAGAGTAAGTATACTGGCACTGCTGGGAAAACCTGAATCTGAGAGTTCCTTAGTAATTCAAAAGTCAAAACCTAAACCCTGCATCCAACTGTCCATCACATGGTCCAACTTCAGACATTCCTTCAACCACTCCACCTCCAGGTGCAGGAATAACATGACCTTGACCGAAAAGAAGAATGCTATTATGTCTAACCACCAACACTCTAAAACACACACACACACGCCTCCACTTTCCCATGCACAGAAATGTGGCAGTGTGGAAGCTTCTGGTTCTAATATGGCTTCCAAAGCTGACACTGGCAGCATTAGTAATCTCTTTAGCAGGGAACACCCATCGTTTAATGTCAGATGCTTAGACTGAAGAATCGAAGTGCAAAAGAAAGTCACTTTCTAAGAAATGAAAGTGCCGTTCAAGAACTAGATAGAACTATTGTCATAAATCATAAGTCGTGAGCATGTAATTGCACTATTCAAATTATTTCATTGGACCAATTAGCAAATAATGTTATTACAAAAAAGAAAAAGGGGAGGTTAGAATTGTAGAGAAAAGTGGATGAAATCATACCCATTAAGTATAGCAATTACAGAAGAAAGGAAATTATTAAAACAGTAAACCAAGACATTTAACAAGGAGCCTGAGGCAGCAGGATAGCTCTATAGGAGGTTCTGTTGACTGAGAATGAGCACAGCTATGTGGAGCATATAATAACAAAATAAATCCTATTTCATCCTCATGATTCTGGGATTGGGTTAATGAAGCTTTGTTGCTTCCTTTCAACTCATCTTCTGAATTGAAAGAGTGTCTGCCAATCACCAAATGCCCCCACACACCCCTAGTCCCATCTGTTCTTATATTGCTGCTATAATGTTTCAAAGATCCTGACCTATATACTAGATTAAACTCTTCAAAAAGATGAGATCTGGAATGAAAACACCATAATTAGTCTGTTTCTTTTTCACCAGAGGGCTCAAAGATACTGTAGGTTCAAATGTTCCTTCAAATGTTCCTTCCTTAAAACTTTATATTTAAGACTCATCATATCTAAAGTAGAACCCTAGCTTACACTGTAAAAGATGAAGTGTAAATATTACAAAAGGAAAATCTTGCTGTCAATGATCAATATCAATGATCAATATGCTCGCTTACAGGATTAAGATGGGGTGAGTCTTCCTGTTTCAAGTGGATTCTTAGGATCAAATTCAAACTTATTGAAGTATTGAGGAAAAAAATGATTTAGGAATGTAAGTGACCTGTTTTAGGGTCATGCTTTCTCTGTAGGGATTACTAATCACAACACTGGCAGTTTATTTCTATATAAGTATCAACTATTATTATCAATTTTATTTTATCAAAATTCACTCCCCTCTTACAACATTTCATGACCACTCTGTAATAATAACTGGGCCAAGGCATGATTGTGGAACAAAATGTGAAATTATTTTGATTTTATTTCTTTGGTATATGATATGAATTTCTAAGGATAATGTTGTTAGAGTATGCTTGAGATGGGATAAGTAAAAATAATGAGATGAAACTTTCCTTTAGCTGGGACTTTGAAATAAATGGAAGAAGAAAATAAGTTTATTTATAGAGTAGACAAGTTTATTGATAGATAGAAGAGATTCATTGAGTACTAAAGCTGTTTTTTCATGTAGTACTAAAGAGTATACAAAGTATGCTTTTGTTGTGAATATGATAAATGGAAACAACAGTTGAAATGATCTGCATGTTTGGGTCTATATAGGTGCTGCTCAAACTTTTCCAGATCCATGCAACATGCAGACAATGTTCTAGAATTTCTGGAGAAACAGAGAATTCTAAACTCTGCTGATCATATTGCACAAGGAAAAAAAAAGACAGAAAGAGATAGAAAAGCAGGCACATACAATATTGAGAGGGTTTTTTTTTCATTTTTTCCCCTCAAATTCTTTCATTGTGTATCTGTTTCTCTTCTATGCATAATATTCCTCTTTCCTTTTCTTTCCTCTTCCATTCAGTTTACTGAAGAAAGTTTTATATATATATATACAGTAGAAGTAATTGAACATGTAGACTGGAATTCTGAATGTCAGCCTCCATTTATACCTGTCCGCAGCATCTCACACTCATGTGATCACAATTTACAACATTTTTTTTTTTGCCGGAAACCAATGTTTATTTCCAGCAAAAAATGCCAAGCAGCATTCATTTAACAACCATGGTAATTACTTAACACATACATACTTGTATGTATACATACTGAAGAAAATCCCTGCTAACTTTCTGATAATTAAAATAGAAGAATGGGAAGGGAGAAGATGAAAGGATTTTTATAATGCTATTTCCTGTTTGAGAGATATGTGACCAGAGATTTTTGGCGCTGTTGGAAAACACACTACTCTCATAACATCGTAAAGAAATATTATAAAAAGAAATCAAGTATTTTAAAAATCCTTTTCCATTTTAAATCCGAAAAATGCATTTATGATCAACCGTGTAGACAAGGAGTTGCGGAGTTGCCTTGATCAGAGTTGGAAAATCAGAACAGAAAATCCACTAGAAAAAAATTAAGAAAGAAACACATCAGGCAGATGGTGTGACAGATGGCACTGGTCTGCTACCATAAAGAGGTCTCTATAAAGAACAGGATTCAGATTATGCAAAATGCAAGAACCTTATGATACAACCTCCATAATATTGCCTTGTATACAATCTTCAGTTTGAGTCGAGATTGAACTCAGTTTTCTGAACTTGTACCGATAAATTATACTTGACTTATCTTCACAATGGATGAAAGAAATAAAACATAATATGCATCGTGTCTAGAATATATCGTTCTTTCTACAGAAATAGGGTTGTTGTTGTTTTTCTTGAAGCAAAAAACTACCCTCTATTTCCTTTTACTAAGACTTTATTTTTCTTAGAAATTCCAACTCTAATCCAAACAATGTTAGTCCCATGATTTCTCAGCAACTTCTCTATAATTTCATTTTTCTGTTTGAAAAACTCAGATTTTCTATTCCACAATTAAGGCAGAGGCTTACATTTTTTTCATTGGATTTATATGACATTGTTTTGTCTCTGTCTCTGTCTCTCCTGAGAATATCTGAGCATCTGTGAATGTCTGAGTCTATCAAGTCACTGAGTCTATCAAGTCACTGAGTCTATCTACTCACAGCAATGCCACTTTTAGTTGTATGCTCTTCCTGATCCCATTTAGAGGTTGACTCAAAGCTGTTGAATTCCTCTTGTCATTTCGGTTACTCTTTTGACTTATCTGCTCCTAAAGGAGTAGCATCTTACAGAAGTTTGAATACGTTCTTAATCCCTTGTGCTCAGTCAATAATTGATAGACCTAAAAATGCAAGAAACAAAAAAAGCTTTATTTTTGACCCCTCCTTACCACCCATCTCCTCCCACTTGTGACTGTATGACTGTAACTTTGTCACTTGTATGCTTACAATTTATATTGACTGTTTCCCAGTATGATTGATTGCTTATTGTATCCTATGATTATCATTAAGTGTTGTACCTTATGATTCTCGACTCCTGATGAATGTATCTTTTCTTTTATCTATACTGAGAGTATTTACACCAAGACCAATTCCTTGTGTGTCCAATCACACTTTGCCAATAAAACTATTCTATTCTATTCTATTCTATTCTATTCTATTCCTTAAATTGAATTTCTATTTCTAAAGGATATGAAAGATAGGATATGGGATATTTTGAGGAATGGGTTTTTTCTCCTGTTCCTTAAAATTATTAAATAACCCCCCTGTAATTTCTATATAAAGAAGGAACACAAAAATCAAACAATAATTCCATCAGAAATAAGCAGATTGATCAGCATAATTGAAGATTTGCTGAATACAGTGACAGTCCTGGCATAGACTTAATAAGATTATATGATTTTAGAAATAGCTGCAGTATGGGTAATTTTATATAAAAGGGAAACTTTCTTGAATACATAGTGAAGTAATTATAATTACTCTTTGCTTTTGAAGCAATTGCATCTCTTTGTAGGTCAACCTAGGTTAATTTGCAACGATCAGACAAGTTGGTTCCAAGCACACAATAGAAGATTTTTTAAAGAAATTTTTAAATGGCTTACTTTTGAGATCAACAGAGATGGTGTGAAGATGGCCTTTTTGTTTAGGAAAAAATCAAAGAATGTTAGTGCCAAAATTGAGTATCAAAACCATTTACCATCATCAGTGTTTATGCTTATATCAGACATACCGCTTCTGTAATGAGTGGCTTTCTTTTAAACCAAACCTCAAACAATGATTCAGTTCACCATGGATAGTAACTTCATGATGAGCTCATTGACTTTTCATTCCTAAGCCTTATTGTCCTGGAACATAGGAAAAGAACTAAACTTCTTAAAGAGGAAGTTTTAGGAGGTTTTAGGTTTTTGAAACAAAGAGTAGCACTAGAGTGCATATCAGTGAGTTTCTTACAAAAGATAAAAACCCTGTAAGCATATTCAGCTCATCACCCAGAAATCTCTTGGAAGGTTTAATTGAGGGGTCCTTGGTGCATTCTGAGCCTGGTTGTTTTCTTGCAGATGTTTCATTATCCAAACCAGGTAACATCATCAGTTCTAGTCCCTGCTGATGTTACCTAGATTGGGTAAGGAAACATCTGCAAGAAAAAAAAAACCCTACAAGCTCAGATAACTCCTCCAAGGACTCCTCATTTCAACACTATGCTACAAATATCCTCTTTTAGAATAGAATACCTTAGACTTAGAATAACTTTATTGTCACTTCAAATGACTAACGGGCATACATTAAAATGATCAAATCTTATTGGTCAAGTGTTATTTAGACACACAAGGAATCAGTCCCCAATGCATAAGTTCCCAGTGTACATCAGTGGTGGGATTCTTTTTTTTTTTTACTATTGGTTCTGTGGGCATGGCTTGGTGGGTGTGGCAGGGGAAGGATAGTGTAAAATCTCCAGTCAGAGGTGGTATTTGCCGGTTCTCCGAACTACTCAAAATTTTTGCTACTGGTTCTCCAGAACTGGTCAGAACCTGCTGAATACCACCTCTGGTATACACGCAAAACCACAAAGTAATAATCATTATAATAACAAAGGATAATAATCATAATGATACCAATAGAGAAGGTAGGGGAGCAGATGAGAAGGATAAAAGTAATCTAGACATACTACATGACTTAAGACAGAATTGTGGAAATAAGATTTTCAGCAAAGTGATGGCACTTGTTGTTTTGACATGAAAGTCTAATTCCTAGAGATTCTCTTGACTTTATTCACACTAGACTACCCTATCATCTCTATCCAGCTTTGTGGGGAGGGGCGCAGGACAAAGATTCATATTACTAACACTGAATCAAAGTCAGTTTCTCTCCATCCCTCTCTTATTTCTGTCACCTAAGCATGCCAAGAATGGGATCGAGATGCTTAATTGTATGCATTCTGTACCCAAGTCTACTACCAAATAGTACTCTACCAAATACTGATTAAATAATCCATTTATGATTTATTATAATCCATTTATAATCAAACTAAATGTAATTAAATTAACTGACACATTTTAAATCTGGTACTTTTCAGTGGTGCTTTAAATATTCTAAGATCCTAAAACTAGATTCTGTTTTCAAAGTGTGAACTTGGTGTTCTCCAAGAAAAAAAAAATCAGACACCTATTTCCTTTTCCAGACAAGCTGTCCTTAGTTTGGAAGTGTGAACAAATTTGTCACATAGGCATTGATAGAGCAACTGAATTTAGTCTTCTGAGAGAAATCCAGATGCAACCTGGCTTTATAGATAAACAATATCACACAAGGAACTGAAGACAGGTCTGTTTTGTTGTTTTTTACATCAGAGGCAAAGGACTGTTGCATAAAAAGATGAAATGTCAGGAGGCAGAAAAAGAAAGTTAGTCTAGCAACACAGTGCCCTGCCAACTATCTGGCCAGTTGACAAGATTAAAAATAGACTGAGGTTTAAATTCCCAAGTTTCCAGATGCATAGTTGATACTTTGGAAGACTAATCATGTACTTTGTCAGACCTGTTTGAAGTTAAGACCTGAGAGATTTAAAAGAAGTCTTCTGCCAGCTAGGATGAGTGTAGTTCCTTGCTCCATCTCACCAGGCGGTCTGGGCCATCCCTCCCTCCATCTATCTCCCGCTTCACTTCCTGCTGGATCACTGCAGGGGTTAAGAGTCTCTCTACCTTGCTTGAGCTGATTAGCAGAGCAATGGAACATCAGGAGGAATGAATGGAGTAAATCACAGGCAACAAAGAAAACCATTTCTGCTTGCAAGAACAATGTGAATAGCAGCAGAGTTCTATATGCAAATGATAGATTAGGGGATAAATGATAGAATTACTTTGTTTTATCAGTGCTTTTGAAGAGGAGAACAATCAGAACAGCAAAGGGGTGAGACTGACTAACAGAATTAACTTGTTTTAATTGTTATGAGCAGAGGGGTTATGAAAAATAGAACCAATCACATCTTAAGCTTTTGGGGCCATTTCTATGTACAGTGTATATGTGCTCTTTTTTAAAAACATTGCTATATCTGCCAATATAACACTGTGAATTATAATTTCATTTAAATAAGACTTATGGTTATTTTTAAATTAATTACAGTCTTAATATGGTGATTATTTATGTGCTGTTGCTTCTTCTTAACTTTTCTGCTTATAGTTTCATGCTGAAATATTAGGCATACTTTCGTGATTTTTCAGTAAACAGATTAATCATGCAGATTTTTTTTTTCATCCCATTCTGGTTTGTTGGTGCAACCTTTCCAAAATATGATGGTGCAAATTAAAGAAGAAAAAGTGTCTATGCATCTCTTCTATATCTTGACAAATAGCAGCCTAATCAAGAAACCACCAAGAACATTCCCACCAACACTGACAGGGCAAGCCACTTGCATATAAACAGAGAGCAAACCTATTAGAGTTTGCAGCAGAAATTCAAATCCAGAAAGCACACACAGATGACTGATTCAGCAGGATTAATTAACTTCTTTGTATACATATAACATATAAGTAAATGTACAATACCAATGTCGGTTCTTCCATGTGATAGAGCCATGATGATGAATCCATGGCACGCATGCTGGAAGTGGCACGTAGAGCCATTTCTGCTGGCATGCAAGAGGTCACCCAGAAGAGCCCCACTGTGCGTGTGCTCGCCACTAGCCAGCTGATTGTTGGGAATCTGCCACACATGTGCGGGGGGAGATGCATGTATGGGAGATGTTTGCACATGTGCAGGGGGTGGAGGGCACACAGATGCGCAGAGGCATGTGGTGCATGCGCAGAGGGTTATGCGTACATGCACAGGGGGCAGGGGGTATGCGCACATTGCATTATGGGTGGAGGCACAAATACACGCGCATGTGTGCACTTTTGGTATGCAATGATTTTCCTTTTCCGGTTAGCCGTCACTGTGATAGAGAGTTACAGGCAAAAACACAAGCAGATGAGAGAACAGCAGAGAACAGTTTCAGTTTCAATTCAGCAGTTGCAGACAAGACTGCAGCTTCAGAGCTCAGAGCTTAATATAGAGATACGCCTAGGCTTCTTCCAGTTTCAGTTTCCAAACAGTCCTCATTGGCTGACTTAGTTGCTATGCCTATTCATTGGCTGACCTTGTTACCATGCCTCTGCCAGTTCATGAATAGTCTGACAAAACCCCACTCTCTGTTATCACTGATAATGTTATCTAGTTTGGTAATGAAAGATCTGCAAGAAAACAATCGAACACAGAGCCAAGACTGTTGGACTGCTTCTGTTCTCCAAACCAGCATTGTTCCTGATATCTGCACAGCCGCTAAACTGTTAAGTTTTCTTAAGACCTTCTTTTTATTTTTATTAGCAACTTTGTGAACCTATTATTTGGTGTGTGTTTTTCTGTTTGTTTTAACCTTTATAACACATCTTTTTGTAAGCCATCTAAAGTTGCTGCTGAGACTGACCTGAGATTATAAGTGGTGTAACTAAATGATATTGTTGCGATCATCTTGAGCTTTGAAGATTCAGGAAGGAACTTCAAGAATCACTTTTCCACTCCATGAAAAATTAATTACCAAAGGCGGTAAGCAAATGAATGAGGGGTACAAAAATGATGTTTGACAGCTTTGGTTTTTGGGACCACATACAGCCTGTGAATTATCTGATGATGGATTGCTGGCCCAAGATAGGTTGCCACTTTTGCACTGGCAGAAATATGTCAGGGCACAGTAAGAGAAATCAGAAGACCTTTGAAAGTAGCTTGGCTATTAAATTAAGACATTGCAATGGAAGGCATCCAAGTGTCTGATTGCATTTGGTAAATTTGACAAACTATGCTTAATTTGAGAGGATAGGCGGTGGATCTTTCCTTCTGGTTCAATTACATTGTTTCATATCACTACTTAGCAATAGTAAACAAGAGTAACTGTGTACATGGTGGGCGGGTGGGGAATTTAGACAACCCAGAGCTTTCCTAGAAAAGGGCCTGGATTAAGAGACAGCACAATCCAGGACTAAATGGAGAATGGGCAAAGAGGTTCAGGGTATCTCTGCCCTAGAATCTGTCAGGCTACATTCAGTACAGGGGTGGGCTGATACTGGTTTGCACTGGTTCAACTGAACCAGTTGTTAATTTTATGGCCAGTTCAGACAGCTGGCAAATCCCACCCGGCTGGCCCCGCCCAACCTGCCCCTCCCCTCCCAGGAGTCCCCATGCAGCCCGTTTTGGATTTCAGGCAAGTGCAGGGCCTGTGAGGAGGCTCGAGAAGGGTTCTGGAAGGTTCTGGAACTTCTGGAAGGCCAAAAATGGGCCCATTTCCAGAGTCCAGGTAGTCCGTTTCTGCCCTCCCAGAGGCTCAAGGAAAGCCTCTGGAGCCCTGGGAGGGCAAAAATGCCCCCCATGGCCCATTTTTGCTCTCATGGTGGTGCATGAGGCTGACTAGGCCATGCCCAACATGTCCACGCCCACCCAGCAACCAGTCAAAGAACTGGCTGTTGAATTATTTGAAGCCCACCCCTGCTCAAGTAGATAAGAAAGTTATAGTTTTAGATGGTCAAGATTCTGTCCATTAGATATAAGCAAAAAAA
The DNA here is from genome assembly GCF_900518735.1 of Pseudonaja textilis. The sequence goes on from NW_020769982.1 coordinate 16,321, forward strand.
AGGACTAAACTAAATTGAATGTCACTTCTCATCTCTAGGTTTAGGTTTAACAGCAATCTTTTCTTAACGATTACTCAGTATTGAAATGTGTTTGAATATTAGTACCTTGGGTTGGTATTTAAGCTGTTGTTTTGAGCTTGTTTGAGTAAATGTTTCGTCACCATTTGAGGAGATATCATCAGGGCATTTCAAAACACACCGATGATGTCTCCTCGAATGATGACAAAACATTTGCAACCAAATTGTCATGCTCCAAGCTCAAAACCAACATCCCAAACTACCTAATTAGCAAACATTTTCATCAAGGTCTGCGTATAATGCACATGAATGGATTCCCCTCCTTCACTTAATTTTTCAAAGCCCTGTGAAACAGACTAAGCTCAGGAAGACAGCATCCATAGCACTGGGAACCTCAGAGTATTTTGGGAAACAGAATACAATTCTTTCCCAAACAACATTAAAGCAATTCCATCTGTCTAGGTTCTTGTTTGCATTTGCTCTGCCGAGAGAGCTATATATTATCCCTGCACTGTCCATGTGGATTTTTTATTGGGCCATTATCACTTTTATTGGATCTGATTCTTGGCAGGATCTGTGATCTTCACCAAAGTTCCTAGCTTTGACCATCCAGCCTGAGTTTGACTTCACTGTAGACGTGTAATTCCTGGCTAGGGGTGTATGGATATTATAAATCTTCGTTTTCTTTTGCCACAGTCATTCTACTTCTATTTTGCAGGTTTCTATGATTTTCTTCAATTCTTTTTCTTATATTCTGCTGTCTCTAGGTAGTGCAGTATCAGTTAATCAGACTTCTTGCCTGTCATACTGACAATTGTTAAATCTGGGATGCTATGTGTCATGTGTCTGTTTGAATTCTAAGGTCCAAGAGCTCTTTAGCTTTTTCATTTTCTCTTACTTTGCCTGTTTTATGGCCCCACATTTCTTGCTAGCAGATCTTCCAAAGCACTATTGCTGATACTTTGTCATGGCATTGTTTGTAATCAGTCTGCATGATCCCCATGTAGTAGTAAATGAGTGGTCCACTGTTTCTTCAGTTTCTTTGCAGATCTGGTATTTGTTTTCTATTGTTGTCCTCAATCCTGGCTCTATATGCATTTGTTCCTAAAGTCTGGTCTTGTGCAGCCAGAATTCGTCCCTCTATCTCCTTCTTCAACTTTCCTGCTCTTAGCCATTGTCTGGTCTTCTTGTTATCTACTTGGCCAGCTAGGTTTTTTTAGTGTACTTTGTCTTACCATGTGTCTTTTTTATTCCTTATTTGTTCTTTCTTGCACATCACTTTTGTCTCTCTAATATTCAGTAAGCCTTCATGGTATACTAATTTCAGTACATCTTCTTCACCGCCCTTCAGATATTCTTCCAGTGTCTCTTCTTCTTCTTCTTTTTTTTTTTTTGAACAAATTTTATTAATTTTTAAAGACATACAAAACATAAAACATAAGAATATAAAACCTCTTTTCTGAAAGTTATTTGTAAATTTTAACAAAACAAATAAAACATTTTGTACACCATTGACACATCTCCTTATAAACACATACATATCCTTTCAAGTTTCTCATTATTTCTCCCTTTACTTTTATTCAATTATATTTCTTTTCTATATTTATCTATTTTATATGTTTTTATTCACTATACTTATTTTTTCTTCTGACTTGCTTTATTCTCTTCTATCTTTTATTCTCACTTGTCCTCTTCTAACATTCCTCCAAGGTTTTATTAACTCAATCAAATATAAACACACAAGAACACAAAACATAGAAACATAAAAAATATCTTTTCTGAAAGTTGCTTAGTCCCGGGTTACAACTCTTCGTACAGATACAAATTCAAATTTATATTCATTTTGTATACCATTCCATATCTTATTGCCATTTTCAATTTTCTATATAGCTTCTCATCTCTTTTTAATTTTCTTAGTTTTATTTTGTTTATCTCATCTCAATTCAAATCGTAATATTTATTATTCTTTGTCTGTTCTGTTTCCAGCTATCCATTTATCTTTCTTCTTTAAACAAAACTTCTCCTGTACACCAATTGGAGTATGACGCCTTTATCTCTTTCCCCTACATTTATAATACTTAATATAAAATACATAGCTTACATTGGGATTCTGTTTGGTACATTCTAAAATTATACAATATTATCAATGCCAATACAAATCTATTCATTAATATTAATATTCATTTATATCTTAAACACTTTACACATTACTTTTCAGTTAAATATACTTTTATGGGAACACCTATTTTCCATGGTTATTTCCCCCCCATATCACATATTTTAAATCATTGTTTTGTTAAAATGTTCCCCCTTCTCCTACTCCAATTCTCCCATTTATTTCATTGCTTTCTTTTTCTTGACAAAAATTTCACTAAGTTACACTAAATATTTTATCACATTTTAAATTACATATTATTTCCAATTTTCTAAGATTATTTCTAAGTACAAATATAAAAATACAATCTTATATACCTTTCCAGAATCCCTTTTTCCATAAAGTTTACCCATTATCTCTAAAAGACTTTTGTTTCTTTGCATCTTGCTCTCCACCATTGAGGCTTCTCATCCCTTCCTTTCTCTCTTGCTTATTCTTCTCCTTGCCCTCTTTACCCCCTTGTCTCTCCACCTCCCTTTTGTTCTTCTGCTTTCATCCTTTCTGTTGTTTTCTAACATAGTATCCACTTTTCACCTTATTCTTCTCTTTTTTGGTTGTTTTTCCAAGTCTTAAAATCCCCTTTTCCTTTTCCTCTTTCTCCTTTCCTTCTCCAACTAAAGTCACTTGTCCTTCAAAAATGGCTTCTTCTTTATCCCAGTCATCCTGTTGCGCAGTCAGCTTTTCATAAGTACAAACTGCCATTTCTAAAAATTGAAAAAGAGTGCCAAGAGAATCCTTCCCTTCTTGTTCTTCTTTTTTATATTTTTGGTATTCAAGTTTCAATCCATCCACAAGTGATGCCATTATAGAGAGAAAAAGTTTTTCCTAACAACCACCCAAGTGCTTTTAATCAAAGATAGTTCTCAAAAGTTCCAAAATCACCAAGCAATCCAAAATTGTTTCTTTTAAGTACTTTCTCCTTCTTCACTTTCTCTTTCTGGGGTTAGTGTTTGGTCACAAAGTTCCATTTAAAATATATCTTTTAGAAGTCTTATTAATGTTTAATAACTCTTTAAAATTCAAGGCAATCTTCTCCTTATTTTCAAATTCTGCTCCAATTTTTTTTCCCTCTCCTTTCCCACTCACAGCAAAAAAGGTTTTTTTTAAAATGTTCAGAAATCCTTATCCCTTCAGCATTTAATTACCTCCAATGCAGGTTTTCCGATTTCTCTTATAGTTCCATCCACTGTCATGTTAGGAAGGAGAGTGAAAAGAAAGAGAAAAAAAACTTTCCCTTTTAGAATTCCATTCGCCGCTTGTAACTCTCTCTGGAAACAATTTATCTTTGGCAACTTTCAAATTCCAGGGTACTTTTTCTTACTTTATCCCGGTCAAAAACCACTTTCACGACTCTTCCGACTTTCTTCCTCCTGCACAATCTTGTCCAGCTTCAGGTTTCTTTGTGGTGGCCATTACTGACTGCCACTCCTCCGCCTTGGGAAAAGGGGGTTTTGCTGGCTGGGGAGGGGGTCTGAGACACCCCCAAACCCCTACCCGGATCCCCCAAAACCAAATGGATCGGGGGCACCTTGGCAGCGAGCGCAGCAGGGATCGCACAGTATCGCGAATCCCTGCCACTGCCGAAGCCTTGCAAACTGGAAGTCCCCCTCTTTTTCTTCTTCAGTTGACGGTGTACTTGCCATGTTCCATACCCATCTATTTTCCTCAGTAAGTAGATTCTAACAACATTGCTGCCTGAATGAAGGGCATGATTCATTGTCATTATTTTTATGGTTTTCCTATCCAGGGCTTTTAGTTCTGCTTGAGTCCAGTCCACTATTCCAGCTATGTAATGACTGGAATTGCTCAAGTGTTCTTTGCCTTAATGTTATTTCCTTCAATGAGTGTGAACTTTAAGATCTTCTTCACTCTCATGAGATATTCACTTTTAACCTTCTTGACCTCAGTATGCTTGATGTTAGCTTGAAGGATCACTTGGTATTTGTACTGATTGCCTATATCCAGAGATAAGAAGATGTATTTCTATAAGGCAACTTGATTTCTTCAGATTTCTCAATTTCCCTCCCATTGTTAATAAAACAATTTGTCGAGTCCAAACTCCATTTCAATATTTTAATCTTTATTCATAACAATATATGAAGTCACAGCCATGCCAGTTATTTAGCTGGGGTGGCCTTCATACATTATTAGACATCATTAAGGTTGAAAACTGCACTTATAACTTGCTTAAATATTTGATTATTTTATTGCTGGAGACACATCTACTTCCATTTCGCTTTTTTGTCAGGAAGATAAATTTTTACCTATTGGTTGGCAACTAAATCTTTATTTTCACAGAGAAACAGTTTTAATTATAGTTTTAACTTCATCCATGAATACTTTCTAAGTTTTTAACCTAAAATAAAATACATCTTATCATAATAATAGACTATAATAATCCATTAATTCAATGGAGTGTGATGAAGCTTCCTTCAAGAAAACTGGGTATTGAAATCTATTGTAATTCCAAAGGAGAATACACTCAGCACATTGTGACAAATCAAATGTACTTTTGGAATTTAGAAATACCAAATAAGACATAGCCCTGGGGTAGTTCAATTAAATAAGCAACATCCAGAGTCCTGTGGACATCAAAGCTGAGTGTTACCTATAAGACAATCTAGATAACTAGAACAAATCTCATATTAAAGTTCTAACTGATGATAGGCTATAACAGTGATGTCAAACTCAAGATCCATGGGGCTGGATGCAGCCCATGGGGTGCTTAAATCCAACCAGCGGGGCCGACCTGGAAATATCAAAGGACTGGCCTGCGGTTCCTGTGATAGCTAAAATGGGCCTTGTGCAGGCCTACGCACCTCATTTCACCCTCCATGGCCTCCTGCAGCACTCTGCTGGCCAAAAATGGGCCGAAAAATGGACCGAAAATTTGTTGTGCAACCCTCCCAAGCTCCATTTTCACTGGCAGAAGCACCATGGGCCAGTCCTTTGCTGTTTCCAGGGCAGCTCCACAGGCCAGATCTAAGCACCCCTTGGGCTGGATTCGGCCCACAGGCCTTGAGTTTGACACTCTTGTCCTAGTGCATCACTTGCATCTCCCACTCAAAGCCTCTGAGGCTGAGTGGCTGAAATACTAATGTTATCAATTTTTGGCTGTGTTACTTTTTTAGTATACTTCAGTGTAAAGAAGAAAATGATAGAAAGATAAGTCCAACTAACCACTTTAATTCTCGCCAAATGCCCCAATAATGTCCTGCTGAAGTGTTATCATTTTGATGGCATCTGTATTGAAGTCTTCTGCTTGATTCAGCTGAACGCCCAAATAGAAATTCTAAAATAGAAAATGTCATCAAATTAGCATTCTCTGGCACACCCACACAATATGAGATTAGTACAATTATAAATATTGGCTGTGGAATTTGCTATCTTGGAGAAACAAATATTTGACATTTTGAATCTATGGATTTCATCTAATTTGGAGATTTACTGTCAAAAATAAACAGCCTGACACTAACTCAAGAGTGATGGAAACCAGACCTCCTGACCAAAAGAGAGAGGGTCTTACATTGCTCAATTGGGAGAAATATATAAAAATTATTAACCTAAATTTCACTGTAAATAGACCTCTCCTTTGATATGTATCAATCACTGGAATTGTTTCATAATGGCTTTATATATATATGTATATGTATGATGTATATGTATGTATGTATGTATATATATATGTGTATGTGTATATATATATGTGTGTGTGTGTGTGTGTGTGTGTATGTATGTGTGTATATATATATATATATATATACACACATACATATATGGCATTCGGCTTTGCTCGGGTATTTTCGGCTTTGCTCGGGTATTTTCCCACATCATAATAGTTGTGCTTTTAAAGTTGTAGCGACGTTTCAGCAGAATCTCATCTGCCATCATCAGGCTTCTGAAGCCTGATGATGGCAGATGAGATTCTGCTGAAACATCGCTACAACTTTAAAAGCACAACTATTATGACGTGGGAAAATACCCGAGCAAAGCCGAATGCCATACATGTAAGTACCCGTGAAAACTTAAGAAAACACACACACACACACACACACACACAAACACATATATAAAGATAAGTCCCAAAGATGCTTTTTCAAGAGGCTTCTTGAATGAAAAGCAAAATATCTTTAAAGAAAAACCAGATAGTCCAGTTGCCTCTTGAAAATGCACCTTTGGGATAACCATGAAGAGCCTAATGCTGGGTAACATTGAGAGCATAAGAAGAAGGGGACGACAGAGAATGACAGGGCTGGATGGAGACACTGAAGCAGTAGGCATGAGTTTAAATGGACTCCAGAGGATGGCAGAGGACAGGAAGGTCTGGAGGAACATTGTCCATGGGGTCGCGATGGGTCAGACACGACTTCATGACTAACAGCAACAATAATTCTTTCTTACATTATTTACCAAGAAATGCCATTCAGCATGCCATTATCAGGCTGCTAATATTTATTGTCACCTGTATTGGGGGGATGACCTTTGATTTGATTCAAATTTCTGAATACATTTTGATAAGTTAATTTTTTTTCTTTTGGGCTATTTATCAGCCCTATATATTTAATTCAGTATTCAAGGCCATTTATGGAAAAATGCATTAATGTAAAAGCTTGTCAAATCATTGAATTTTTCTGAATGTTGTCCTCTAAATGGATTCTAATTTGGATTGCTTCAGAGCTTTGATCTGGAAATTTAAATTATCAGTGAATTAAAACTCTATATTAAATATTTGCATACCCCTGGTTATTATCATCATCCGCTGCAATCATAACAATATAGAAGTGGTATAAATTTGATAGAAAAATGTTTTAACAATAAGAAACTTGTTCATTAAATGTCCAGAAGACATTTATTTTCATAAAATAATTAACTGGGTATTTAAGTACAAAATATGTTTTGTTCAAAATAAATGATTGAGAAATGTATTTTACCCTCAGGGACTCTGTCATATTCAATCAGGATAGTGTAATAAAGATTTACTTTGGTTTGGAATTTAAAAAAATGGAAAAACCAGCTTCCTTGGAGACATTAGAAAATTGTACAACGAATACTTAATGGATTACATCCAAAGCTTTGGCATATGGAGAGATGTAAATAGACTCATTACCGCATCCAAACATGTACAAACGCAATCCATTTATCTATGTTAACTATATTAACATTAAGGTAGCCACGATTACACACTTGAGAGATAATATCATTCCATGGATCTAGAATTTGTGTATATGTTTATATAAGTGTGCTGCAGTAAGTTGTTGAGGTTTTTTTTTTTTAAAAAAGTGTGTGAGCCGTAAGTCAATAAACTGTGCTTTTGTGCTATTTCAAATTTCAAATGAGTATTTGCATTGGTATTTGCCTTTTAAAACCCTGGAATTGAATTGCTTTGAGCTTCCTTGTTACATCAGTCTCCTGTCTTTTGTCATTCTTAGCCTGCACTTGTTGTTCCTGCTATGAGTCCTGATACAAGGGAGACAACTGAAAAATAGCTCTCTGATGACTAATCCAATAATATTTTTCAAGAAATGTCACATATTAATAAAGGCCAAAGGTCATTTGAATTTTTGTTGGACCTTTCCATCGTGCTCTGTTTTTCCTGTCAGAAACTGAGTTCCCTCAAAAGGCAGCTCTTTGAAATACAAAACATTACCCAAACATATCATCTAACAAAAAGGAGTAGCGCTCAGGAATTATAATTTCATATTCTAGCAGGTTTAAATGAATGCTTCCTACAATGATAGATAAGGCAAGAAATCTGAGTAACAGGATAACAGAGTTGGAAGGGACCTCGGAGGTCTTCTAGTCCACCCCCTGTTCAAGCAGGAAATCCTATGCAATTTCAGACAAATGGTTGTCCAATCTCTTCTTTAAAATCTCCAGTCTAATATGAACTGCTCGGTCTGATGAAAATTTGGATTGTTGCTAGTTGTTGTTAGGCTAGGGCAGTAATGGCAGACCGTTTTGTTGTGGTGTGCCGAAAGCGCACGCGTGCCAGCACCCATAATGCAATGCGACCCCCCCTGCGTATGCTCATGCAACACTCCCTGCCCCTTACCTGCACTGCGCATGCACGCGCCTCCCAGCTGATTTTTGGCCCGTTTGAGGCCTTTTTCGCCCTCCTGAAGGCTCGAGGGAAGCCTCTGCAGCCTTTAGAGGCTGAAAAATGGGCCTGTTTTGGCGCTTCCGGTATTTCTGGAATGCCCGTTTTTCAGCCTCCCGAGACTGCAGAAGCTTCCCTTGAGCTTTGGGAGGGCAAAAAAGCCCTCAAATGGGCCAAAAATCAGTTGGGAGGTGCGCGCATGTACAGTGCGGTAAGTTTGGCTGGGACTTGTATGCCCGTGCAAATGGCTCTGTGTGCCACCTGTGGCACGCATGCCATAGGTTCGCCATCACAGGGCTAGGGGCATAATCGGGTGGGATTCAGTTTGGGCAAACCGATGTTAAACTTACATCTGGTTCACTGAACCAGTAGTTGAACCAACCAGCTGGCCCCACCCACCCCCTCCTCCCAGGAGTCTCCATGTGGCCTGTTTTGGATGCAGGGGAGGGTCTGCGCAAAGACTCTGGGAGGTAGAAAACAGATTGAACTGGAAGTTCCAGAAGTTTGGAAATGGGCTGTTTCCAGCTTCTGGAGGTCCTCTGGAGCCCAGGGAAGGCCATTTTCATCCTCCCAGAGGCCTGAGGAAAGCCTCCGGAATCTGGGAATGTAAAAATACGGCCCTCCCGGAAGTTCCCGTAGGCATGTCCACCATGGCCAGGCCCACCCAGCAACCAGGCAGAGAACCAGTTGTTGGAATTTTGAATCCCAGCTCTGGGCATAATGCTTCATGAGATGTGTATTTTAACTGCTTTTCTTTATTCCTAGACTGATGTTTACTATGCTTAACATAGTAAAATATTTCATTATATATACCAGAAACCTACATAAAGTCTTATTTTTAAAGTTGATTATGGTAAAGAAAAACAGCGAAAACTATTTAAAATTTCACAGAGCTTTATATTAACAAGAGAAAGCCAGGACATCAACTTCCATGATCTAAAATTACCCAAGAACAGCTATTCTTCCTAAAATGTCTTCAAAACCACTGGGCCCCCAACCTTTTGGGCATGGGAAACCAATTCCACGGAGAAAGGTTTTTCCATGAATTGAAGGGGTGTGGTTTTGCATGCTGTTTGCATCCTGTGGATGGGGCTTCACTTGTTTGCATGGCCTGGTTGCTGGCATGCTGTGGCTCAGTGCCTGTCCATGGACTAGGAGTTGAGGACCCCTGTTCTAAGCAATATTCCATGACAATATAGAACAGGGTTCTTCAAACTTGACAGCTTTAAAACTTGTGGACATCAACTCACAGAATTCCTCCTCCAGTCATGTTAGCTCAGGAATTCTGGGAGTTGAAGTCCACAAGTCTTAAACTTGCCAAGTTTGAAGTCTCTTGAGATGGATAAACAGTAACTGGCCATAGCCAGCTCTGTGATCAAATATCCAGAGCGTAAACCTATCCCATTCCATTCCATTCTATTCTATTCTTGCTATTTACTTTGTAACTTTTGCCTACTACTTGTCTTGCTAGCTAACTAGCTTTTCTGTACTAGGAAATCATTTTGAAATTACGGATCTACAGGACAACTTTTGGAAACTCGGATTGCTAATGAAGATAATCTTTCTGCTTATATTAGCTGGGGAAAATCAGGTTGATCAGCACCTCCCTTTAGTTTTGTGGTATTGAGAAATGTTCTAAGGACAACTGTGATTGTGAACCTATGGCACCAGCATGCTACACAGGCAAACTTACCTTACTGCACATGTTGGCGCCTCACAGCTGATTTTTTGCTGGTTTGAGGTCTTTCTTGGCTGGTTTGAGGCCTTTTTCGGCCTCCCAGGCTTAAGGAAAGCCCCTGCAGCCTGAAAAATAAGCCCATTTCATCACTTCCTGAATTTCCGGAAATACATATACTCAAGCCTGGGAGGCTGAAAAAGGCCTCAAACAGGCCGAAAATCAGCTGGGAAGTGCAGTGCAGGTAAGGGGGTGGAGGATTGCATGTGCATGCACAGGGGCATCGGAGCACACACATTGCATCCTGGGTGCTGTCACGCGAGCATTCAAGCACAAGCGTGCACACAATTTTTGGCACAGGAGCCCCAAAAGGTCAGCCACCACTGGTATAGGACAACCTGTGATTCCATAAATCAACGTAGGTGTTGTATTTTGTGCTGCTGCCTTCCATTGCTGACAAAAATCTGAGACAGGAGGGAAAGGATGTTCAATATTCCCCTTTCCAAGAGGGGGAACTTCATAACTTTGAAAATGAAGCTCAGAACAATCGCACAGCTTGGTCATCTCCCTGATCACTGTAGGAAGTCAGTGCAGAATGTTACTTTTAGCATCTTCAGCAAAGAGTTCTCCCATGCTTCCACTTAAGTAGCCCATCACCTCTCAAGAAGAAATGTTTTACTGCATTTTTAGCCATTGGGAAACATCTCCTAAAATGTTGCTGAATTCAACTTCCTTATAGTGGCCACCAATATGTCTATTTCAGTGATGTCTAACGTTTTTGGCACCAAGTGCCCAAAGCATGTGTGTGGACCCCTAAAATGCAATGTGTGAATGCCCTGTGCATGTGCATATGCCACCGCACCCCACACATGTGTGCGCAACCTTCCACCTGCCCCCCACTCATGCATATTATCCCCACACCCCTGCTCATGCATGCATGATCCCCGTGTGTGTGCCCTATCCCATGCATCTGTGCATGACCCTGTGCACCCCCCCCCATCCCCCACATGTGTGGCAGAGACCTGAAGACCAGTTGGCCTATGGGAGGTGTGTACGTGCATGCACAGCAGAGCTGAGCTGGGGCAATGGCTTGCGTGCCCAGAGAGTGGGCTCTGCTTGCCGCTTCTGGCACACTTGCCATAGGTTCACCATAACAGGTCTATTTATTTATTTAGGAGATTTATATTGCCACCTATTCTCACATGGCGACTCAAGGCTGCTTATAAGAATATAAAATCACATAAAAAACAATAAAATTAATAAAAGAGAGAATCATATAATAAATTAATAATGCAATATAATAAAATAAAATAACCTCCCACCCCCGCCCCAATGACAACACATCATATGATCCTTTTAATGGGCTCCATCCTGCTCTATCTAATCCTGCCATTGGGAGTAGCAGCCTAAAATAATTTTGTTTCATTCTCTGCATGACAGACTTTTAGATACTTGAAGACCACTGTCATCAGTGGTGGGATTCAAATATTGTTGCCACTGGTTTGGTGGGCGTGGCTTGGTGGGTATGCTTTGCAAGTGTGCACACACTTTGCAAGCATACGTGCCAAATGCGCATTTTGCGCAGACGCAGAGGCATTCTAACTCACCTCCTGCAAGCCTGCACCATCCCAGTCGCTTCAGCAGCTGCCACGCAGCGCTATTCTGTGCCGCGCAAAGCAGCTGCGCTTCAAATTGAGCAGATAAAAGTGAGTATGGGAGCCCAGGTGGGTGGGTGGGCCCAAGAACAGTGAAGATAACCAGTTTGGTCTCGGCTGCTTATTGTTCCTACTGGCTCACCAGAACCGGGCGGAACCAGTCAAATACCACCACTGACTGTCATGTCTTCTTTAATCTTCTTTCCTCTCGGCTAACCATATCTATCTCCTTTAATAATTTCTCATAGGACTTGCTTTCTAGTCTTTTCCCCATTCTCTACTCTGTTAAGTGTACAGACGGTGTCAATATATGTTCAGTGCATAGAACGTTCCAATTACGATCAAGAAGGCTAGATTCTCATAGAATCTTATTAATCCGATAACTGAAAGCAAAAAGCAAAAAGCAAAAAAGAAAAAGGCAGTTGGGAGAATAGATTACAGAATGTTGGAAATGGAAAATGTGTCCTTTAGTGCCCCTTTTAGCAGAAAGTTCACTCAGGATACCTCTCTTTAATCCTGTGCCCCAATTCTGTAATTAGAGAGGGAGCACTATGTATGGCTTCTTGAAAGACATCATCTAGATTTCATGATGATGATGTTGAGCGGCAAATCGCTACCTGCTTTTTCAGGCTGCAAAATACATTAAAAACTTGCCTGTGTTACATTTTTTATTTGTAACATTTACATAAAAACGAGAAAACATTTAAAATTCCTAGGAAAAAAAAATATATACATTAAACCATGTAGAACTCTGCCTTTCTCAGCTCATATAAGTACCTAAGGATGTCAGTGCCTGTATTATTAAAAATGATATCACTATAACATATTGATTAGGTGATCAAATGAGACAATGCATATTATAGTGGATAAGAATGAACAGCAGGCCTGCTGGTGAAATGTACTATATAGCATAGTGTTCAATTATAATTCTCTTCCTTCACTCCAGGATTCATGTTCTTCCCTCCCCTTGATTAGAAACCATGCTGCTTGAAATGTTTAGCAATTATAGATCGGGAGCACTGAGTAATTTATGTGGATGTAATGACTTAAATGGCTCTTCATTATATTGCAATCAGATCTGAGATGCTTTGGAGATGTAGCACATTCATTCTCAGCATGCTGGGTTAACTTCTTCTAGAGGTACAAGGAGATGCCAACAGGTCAGTAAACTGAAACCTGTTTATCTAGGATAAGGAAATCATCTCCTGGTGTAACAAAGCAAACAGAAAGACTTTGAAAATGAAAATTGCTTTATTATTTTTGAGGAGAATTCCATTTTGACCCATGCCAATCAACCACATTGGCAAACCTGTCGGAATTTCAAAAGTGGTTCATTATTCGCATAAGAATAATCGTGTATTCTCTCCATCTTCACAAAAATGTAATTGTACAGAAATTATTTTTAGTATTTCCTGAGAAATAGTCCAATGTATTTGATAAAAGAAAAAAAAATGTTCTGTCTTTTTTTTTTTTAACCCACTAAAGGAAAAGAAGAAGGAAGGTCCAAAATATTCAAGCTGTATAATGTTGTAAATAAATGTTTTCTGGCTCCAGTAAAGCAAAGGAGTATACAAAATTTACCACATTAAATGCCCTGAAGTCAATAAAGTTAAAAAGGCATGATATAAATTTAAATATGCATTCAAATGTAAATAAATAATCAGACCTAATAGCAATCATATTGATGAGGTTAACTCTTCTTCCTGAAAGTTTTCACCAATTCTAGAAATAATTTTGTGGTCAGGGTTCCAGAAAGTTCATCTGATTTGCTACGAACTTAAATGTATGCAGACGTACAAATCATATAACTTTTATAAGAATATATGCACATATTTTGTAAACATCAATGAAACCATTTTTCTTCCAGCTGTTCCTTGTTAAATTTACATTTTTAGATTTTTTTTACTATTTTCCTCTTTATTTTTTCTTCCTTTAGAAAATAATGTAAACTTTAATAATAAACATTAAAATAAATGAGGAAAAGCGCTCAGAATTTGACACCCCTAATCTAGATGATTGAGAATTTCCATAGATAACCACAACAGAGCCTTTTTCTTTTAGTGATTTCTACAAAATCCCCATTTAGTCTTTAGGGTTTTATGTCTATTATAGGGGATTACATGGAAGATTAAATGTTGCCCATGAAAATAATAAATATATACATATATACTTTATGCACACTTAACTGAAATTAGTACAGCTAAATACAGTCCTGTAGAACATCTAGTGAAAGCATAAAAGTTTAATATAAACTTGAGGACACCTTGAGAACACTGAGACTTTAATATTGGTATATTGTAGCCTCACACAATTAATCACCAATCACCTATGAATTTGGAACCATCCAAATTCCATATCCTCTGACTAGAGCTTAAACCATTACTGTGCAGATTTGTATAGTATATATAGCATATATCATAGACGTGCTTCAAGTAAAAAATGTACAATAATTAGATATAAACACACAAACACACATAATGATATAGCAACATACATATGCTTCAAATAAAAAAATATACAATAATCAAATATATCTTTCTTCATAAATAATAAAGATCTGTGAATTTTTCTTTTGGATAAATCTTGGAAAGCTTTTCTCTTTTCTTTTGTCATGTTGAAGGAACATGGAGGTGTATACTATCATCCCACTACTGAAGACAATCAACCTGCATATGCAGGACTGCTGCATATCTTTATAACCATGCTTTTCACTCATTTTCCTGTTTTGAAATACTTAATTATAATCTTGTTTTACCATTATACCAACATAATTTTATGGCTTTGGCCTGATTAAAGTCTTTGTAAACCATGAGGGGAAAAAAACATGAATCACAGAGAGTTCTCACATAAGGCGCAAATGGTCAAGCTTGGGTATTCATATTTTGGAAGCTTTTTGTAAAGATGCAACTGTACTGAGATGTCCATAATTAATGCTTGTAAATATAGAAAGAAAGACGAATAGCAGCAAGTTGAATAGACTTGATTACACTAAGAAAGGATTTGTTATTGAAGACTTAAAGGAGTAGGCTGGAATCAGATCATCCAGGAGAAAATGAAAGAAGTTGCTATGAGTTCACACCAACTTCAGAGGTATTCAGCAGGTTCTGACCAGTTTTGGAGAACCGGTAGCGGAAATTTTGAATAATTCAGAGAACCAGCAAATGCCACCTCTGACTGGCTCCACCCCCATCTATTCTCTGCCTCCTGAGTCCCAGCTGGGTCTTCTTTTGTTGCCCTGCACAGGAGAATGGAGCTGGAAAGCAGGTTAGTGGGGTGGGGAGGGAATGGGGATTTTGCAGTATCCTTCCCTGCCATGCCCACAAAGCCACACCCACATAACTGTAGTAAAAAAAAATTGAATCCCACCACTGACCATATTTTTTCTAATTGCTGACAAAAGCTGTAGGGACTGATTTTTGCAGATGTTGATAGATAATAATATAATCCTATTCAATGTTTATAATAGTAAGAATAATTTATCATACTTGGAATCAGAGTAATACATTTTGGGAGGGAAAAAAATCAAATCTGGAAGAAAGGGAAAACTAACACAATGGAACATGATTGCAAAGTTCGGTGGCTCTGTAAAAAATGTCAACCTTAACATTTTGTCAGTTAAATAATTAGCATTGGGAGTGAACATCTTGAACAGAATGGTTCAAATTAGTTTTAAACACAATCATAGGTGGGAGGAGGATAAACAAAATGTGGCTCTCAACCATATATCAATGTTATGGTAAATTTCATAATCCTTAAAAATACAAATATTTATAAAGTAGGCACCATTATCTTTCACTGATACTATGAATAAATATAATAGTTAGTAGTTTTTCATAATAAAATGTGCAGGTTCTCTCCTGACTAATCTTTTCCTCTTAATTTTGCACCTATGTTTGAGTTTGGCGGAGGGGATTTTACATCCCTTCCAAAAAAATTAAAAATGCATACAATGATTGTATAGAGATCACCTGATGTCCCAGGCTCAGTCATTCCAGAAATACTCCAAGCAAACTCATAATCTGGACCCCTTTTAGTAATTGAGAAGCCAAGAATCAGGTTTCAAATCTTGTATATGAATGTAAAAAATTTCAGGAATGTTACAGAACTTGTGACATTTGAGCAGTCCAAATTCATATACGATGTCATGAAAAAGCATCAATCTCAACCATCTAGAATTAATCCAGAAAGCAGTGGTATGTGCCCATTTTGTTTTACTCATGTAGTTGTGAGCTGCACTGGATACCTCCCCTCCGATACTCTGTTTAAGCAATTTTCCTGCCAAAACAGAGCTTCATTTAGGCCTCCTCAGGCCTCAGCCAGCACATTGCATGCCTAAACGGAGTTTCGAAGGGGTGGGCATTGGGTGGGAGGGAAGAAATTGTTGGGAACATGAAGTATTTCGGTCGGTCAGGGAGGCCTTGGGTGGTCTTAAGCTGCTGGCCTATTCCATCACTAACCCCCCCCCATGCCTTCCCCCCCCTGAAATACCTCATGTGCACTTAACAAGCTGCACATTCAATTAGCAAATGTGTGGGCGAAAGGAGGGAGTGATCCCGTTCAAGGTATGAGATTCACTCCCACAAATCCTTGGGTTATGAATGGAATGGGCAGGATCCATTGCATTCATAACTTGAGGACTACCTGTAGTAGTGAGTACCTTTGGAAAAAATTCCCCTCACATCCCTTGCCAATACTATTTGGTTGGCCTCTTCTACTGGTCTTTAGAAATTTAGAAATGTGTTTTATATAACCCTTGAGTGTTCAGTGTTGATGCTGGAATGAGGAAAAAAAATCCCATTGGGAAAGGTTATGAATTGAATCCATGATTTCAGTGTGCATAGTTGATTTTCATTTTTATTTTGATTGGTTTTTATAGGCTACTCAGAGTTACATTGTTCATGTTGTGAGGACTTACAAATTATTTAAAAAGGCAAGAAACTAAATGTCTTGTGAGATTTGGCAACCTCATGAAATCCTGACCTGTTACAATGTCTTTGGGGGTTCAATGAATTGATAAGCTTGCAATTTAAATAAATCACCAGTGGATCAGGTAAAAACAGAAATCAAAACTCTTGATATAGATTTCAGTTTTGGAACATATTACCAAATGTGATGGACATGTACTGAAGCTAAGAGATATTGGACAAAAATATACACGTAGTTAGACCTAAAACCTGAAATATTGTTTTTAGGAATGATACCTAGAAATTATAGCAAAGAAAAGACATACTTAATTATTCATGTATTAACTGCAGCTAGAATAGTATTTGCTCAAAATTGGAAAAGCAAAAAGATTCCGATAGAAGAAAATGTGATTAGGAAAATATTAGAATGTGCAGAAATGAATAGGTTAACCCTGCAATTAAAGGAAAAGAACAAACTGAATATTAGATGATATGGGAATCATTTTATCAATGGTTGGAAAAGAAAAATGGAAATTAGAAATTAAATATATGAACATAGAAGATATATATACAGAACACACATGAATATATGAACATAGAGGGAAAGGAGCTAAGAAGGGGATGGTTATCATGATAAGATATATTATGTATACTAGTTCAAAATAAGAATGTAATGTAATTGTTGTTGTTATGATAAGGAAATTGTATTAACCACAAATATTATGCACAAGATATATGTACCCAGATGACACACTGTACAAAGAAAAGTTGGAATGTTTGTCAAATAAAATAAAAAAGTGTATTACAAAATAAAATAAAATTCCAGTTTTGAAGAATGATCTCTTTTTGTTCAGCGATAAAATAAACATTCAAGACAAAAACTTATCCTGCCTTGCTGCAGACAGAAAAAGCAAGAAAGTCTGCAACCAAGGAGGTTTTATATAAACTCAGCAGTGTCTTAGATCAAAAGAGGTGATTGTAAAATGAAATACATTTGCTTTGTCTGATCGCCTTATCTTCTTTTTTTTGTAGTGAAAACACAAAAACCAGGTTGATGTGCTATAGTAATAGACTTACAGGCTTAAACTAAGTTCAAATCATTGCCCAACCATGAAATTGATAGTCCAATGCTAGAAAGAGTCTCAGTGTAATTCACTTCACAGTAAAGTAGATTAATTAGTTTTTGGTAGGATTATTTTTTCTTTTTTGCACATTGACATGTGTTCACTCAATGGCCTATTTGTGTTGTTGTTTTTTTTCATTCAGTTCTCCTTGGATAAAAACGGTAAAACCTGAGTAAGTTAACATTAAGCTATTTGAATTTGATTCCAAAAGGTGAAGGAATAGCTTTTCCTGGACGGACTGAGATTTGATTTGGTGGTATTATGTAATGCTAAGTTTTGCCTGGCTAATTGTATTCTAAATTGTTTTGAAATTGTGTAATTCAGCTCCTATATTGCTCCACTTCACTTTCTCTTTTTTTCTTCTCATTGTCATCATGATATTGAAATGTTCTATCATCAATTGCAATATAATTTGATGAGTGTGTGTGTGAGAGAGAGAGAGAGAGAGTGGGGGAGAGAGAGAGAAAGAAGGAGAAAGACACAGAGAGAGAGATGGTGGGCGGTATGGCATCGCTCTCTCATGTGATCTCAGCATTAGCAAAGATGAAACACTACATTTCCAACCTTTTCTGTCAAACTATTTGGCTGAAGCATAGGATAAAAATGAAATAAATCTATACATTACATATCATTTAAGGAAGGCTACCTCTGTCCTACAAATGACCTTAGTGATTTAAATATAAACTGATAATTATACCTTTTGGAAAGAACATTGGTAAGACAATGAATTTGAGCTCAAAGAAAGTCATGCATATAATAACCAAATAGCCCACGTAATTTATTGCAGCAGGAAAAGCGGCAAATTGTATGTGATCCCGATAGAAGAGAATATGCCGTATGTAGCTTAAGGATGAACTGTGGTGTCCTTTAGTTTTCTGAGCTTGGCTATTTAGTTACAGATATTTCATTACCAAACTAGGTAACTTTGTCAATGCACTGATGATGTTACCTAGTTTGGTAATAAAACATCTGTAAGAAAACAAACTAGTTCAGAGAGCACCAAGAACCCCATGAATGCAAGTAAATTGTCACACACACACACACACACACACACACACACACACACACACACATTTTGGATAGAAAGTGCAGTTCTGATGCTGTTTGTAGAAGATGGCTATTGCTGGAATGAAATTGCCACAAAAATGGCTAAATCACAACCTAAACATTATGAAAGATCTAGAATCTACGAAGCTATAGAATGCAAGTTAGAAGGAATGGCTTGTTTTTCTCATGCTATATTTAAATATAATTTAGTTAGAAAAGTTGGTGCTTTGTCTCTGCAGGGGAAAAAGCTTTCTAAGATGCACTGCTATCATAATGGGTGAATGTATTCCATCATTTCCAGATTATACTACGTAATCAGAGCACTTGAACTGGTGTTCCAGAAGCTTAAGTTATGCAACAATAAAGTTCCCATAACGACAGTTAGGGTGATAAGGATGCAGTGGGAGATTCAATAAATGCTTCTTAGTCTTACTCAGTGGGATTTGTGCGCACATTCACTTCAGCTTCCTTAATTCTTTCTTTGCATGGACTGGAAAGAAACAAAATCATTGAACAATATATGGTACCCAGTTGGACGGCTACTTAGTTGAGCCTTTAAGCTGCTTCAATCATACACCTCCAAGTAGTGGATCAAGCCTTGGATTTAGCTTGCTTGTTTGTTCATTCATTCATTCATTCATTCATTCATTCATTCATTCATTCATTCATTCA